>JACXGK010004420.1:0-29041 GCA_016801125.1 Novumbra hubbsi
GGGGGGGGGGGGGGGGGGGGGGGGGGGGGGGGGGGGGGGGGGGGGGGGGGGGCATTTTCACACCAGCCCGGCAGGACAGGCCATGAGGACACATGTTGTAGTTTCATACTGAGACAAATTGATTGAGCTTGTTATGAAACACACACGCCAACATTTTGCCACGCGATCATAACAACTTGCGAAGATTGGCGACCATTTTAGCTTCGTATGTGCATGGCCATTCGCCCACACCTTGTTTTGGGTGTCACTGTTAAGATAAGAGAGCCACATTAAAATTGTCTCGATTGGCTGTATAAATTCAATCTTAAGCGTATCTGAACTGAGATAGGGTGTAGTAAATTGCTTTGGGTAATTAGCCTACATGTCTTTGTCGATAAGGACATTGGCTGTATACTTTGGCGAAGAAATACTAACCCTTGTGGAGCAATTTGTCTCATGTTTGAATGTGTACTATTAAAAACTCGTGCCCATATCACACACTTAGCCAACTCCCCGTAGGCTTGTTAAAAGTGAAGCCTTCAGGGCTAAACTTTGGGATGCCTACTCCTCGCTAATGAGGCCGGCCGTAAAAGCGGCCCACAGACAGCCGATGAACATACAAACCTGGCACACACTTTAATTACTGATAAGTTGTGAGCCAGATAGACTCAGTGAGGAGCGTATTTCTCCCTTAGAGGCTACTAATCACAGTAAATCCGAGCGCTGATCCTAACTGCCGACTACAAGGATTCCCACAACAGCCGCTGTTATCTGCCGTTGACTACGAACAGCATTCACTCTCGGTCTTGTCTGCCTCTCGCCTAGGCACTGGAACCCACTTTGACCTGCACACGCGTGCCCACGCTTAACTTCTCTCTGTGGACTGACAAATCCTGTTCACTCACACGTAGCATGGTTGGTATGGGATCACGGAGAAATTGGTGCTCAAATACAGAAAGGACAAAACCGGTAAACGTAGGGATCCTCCCGGTGTTGGATTTAATTTAGATGAAATGGTCCCAACTGTCAGTGTTATAAGTCATGTCTGCGTCACAGCGATCGAGAGTTGAATCTTGCTCACGGATTACAGACTTCGTCAGACATGGCTCGGTTTCGGTTGTTTGCTGGAGAATGAGCTCTCTATCAGAATCTACAATAACTTCCTGTTTGAGTGAGCGCTGTGATGAAGCAACTGCCTTGACAGGACGTGCTTAGCAGGACATACTCATAGAGCCTTCTGAATTGAATAGTTTGATCATTTTTATTTGGAAGGATTTTGATTGCTGTCTTGATCAGGAACATCGAAGCATCAGTCTAACCAGTTTAGAGGCAGAAAAGATTATTATTTAAGTTCATAATTAAAACAAACATTAGGTTTCATATCGTCTTAAGTACCTGTACATCCAAAATCATGCTGTTGTCAAGCCTCTACACAGTTTGGCAGCATTTTGAACAGTATTTGTATCCATATTGGGCCAAAACATTTTTATTTTTTTATAGATTGTGGCATTTCAAGAATCCTCCGGCATGTTACACTACCATTTTGAAAAGTTTTTTGGAGTATGATTGTTTACACAGAAAATGCCAAGGTGCCTTGGTCCATCCGTTTTTTTTTTCTTCACAAAACTGGCATTTTTGGGAGATATTGAATATCAATAAACAAGTCTATATTTGAATGCCTTACGTCATAGCCTTTCTTTGCCTTTAATTTATTTGTCAGTTCTATCCCATTATTATTGAGGAACCATAACACATTAAATAAATCATGTATACAAGTCTTCAGAACATGGACGCTTTGCAGTTAGTTCAGGGAAGGCTGTTTTCGTATCCATCTCTCCTCTCTGCATGTCTTAAATCTGGATGATGCTTGACTCAAAATATGCCTGATTTCAGTGAGTCAGTAACCCTTCCGCCAGATACAATTTAGATCAGCTTAACTCTTTTCTCAGGCATATTTTTGGTTTTGGGTAATGTCGATGAAATTAGATCTTTAGGCCTACCCATAGGTGTTCAATTGGGTTCAAGTCAAGCTTTACATTTGTAGAATTGTCCTGCTGAAATATGAATATTTATCCCATTCTGAGCTCGTGTGTGCTCTGGATTAGGTTTCCTTCAAGTACCACTTGATATTTTACTTGGTTCATCGTTACCTCAGTCCTGACTCAGAGTCCATCAGACGGCATGTCATATAACTTTTACTCAGTTGTTGTTTCTGTCTAGAAGTTGTACCATAAATGCCGGATTGATGATGTACGGGAACTTTTGCAATGTCTACATAACCTTCCTCAGTTCTATCCCTTTACACAATTCTCAGAGGTCTAGGAAGTGTGAAGTCCATAACAAACCAAATGTGAAGAAAGTAAAGGGGTCTGAATACTTTCAAAAGTCATTGGAAGGTTGTAACCTTAATGTTTTTATCAACAAAGGAGATATGCAGGCAAAAGATAAAAAATCTAAACTGCAATTTTATGTTACCAACCAATGATTATTTTGATGTTTTGCTTGTACATCATTTATCCTGGCCGGGGGAAAGGTGTATGACTTCGGCAAGTTTGCCTCGAGCTGAACAGTCTGTGTTTCTTCGAGGTGGGCTGGGGGCGGTGGAAGAATGGCATTTTCTCTCTGAAGCATGAAGGTCCTTCGGCATTATCTTGGTTGGGTTTGGAATACTTTTGTGCTTAAAGATGAGTCTTTGCCCCAATCTGAGGTGCTGTACACTCTGCACACTCTTGGCATTTAGGCCCTAATAAAGACAGGCGTTTAGGTCTGTCCTCATGAGAACGGAGAGTATTTCTTTAACTCAGCAGTGGCTTCTGTCAGAGTGAGACAGATATTGGTTGAGAGACCAAGGCTATACTTGTTCTTAGTTTGGACTGATGGCCAGCTCTAGGAAGGGTCTGGGTCTGTGTTCGCATAGTGTTAATGTTTCTTAAAAATATGCTGTCAAAACATTTTTGAAAGCCTTTCTAGACATTTTAAAATAGGGTTTATGGGATGTGATTACGTAGAACCAGATTATTTTGAAATCCAAAATGTGTAATTGATTTATATAATTTAGTGACATTGTGACGTACTGAGAAAACAAATTTCTTGTACGACATTGTGATGTACTGGTTGTTTACACAACACAAACCAATGAATTGTACAAATCTAAGGGTCAACTACGGAGGCATAAAGAAACTTAGATAAACCCTAAAAGAAGAGGGTATTGCGGGAGTCTGCCTCAGGGTTCATGAGGACAGATTGAATAAACCTCAGGTAAATATGTAGTCAGAGAGAGATGTGGGATTACTAAAGTTCACTATTGGGACCCTCAGGAAGGCAGCTAGGAAATAGACGAAGTGTACGACTTGGTTCAATATGTTTCCGACTCAATATGCTAATTATGTTAAGCATGTGAATCACATTCTTAAATGTGTCAGTTCTGATTTTGTGACCTTTAAATCCTGCCAATATACTAATACTGACAATTGCAAAAAAAAGAACTCACGCGCAGGAACATTTAACTGATAAAACTTACAGTGTTTTTATTAATATGTACACCTTTGTTCCGACCTTCCCCCAATAAATAAAGTTTTTGTCATACAGTTGATGAGTACTTATAATACAATTAGTTCAACAGCATATGTATAGGGTTGCTGTTTCAATGGATTCACATCTACACCATCAGCAACATCAGTGTTTTTGTTCGAGGAACCAAGAACAAGCATTAATGAATGATAGAGAAAGAGAGAGAGAGAGAGAGAGAGAGAGAGAGAGAATGTTGGAAGGGGGAGATTTATGGGGGCATAATACACAAGCAGCTCAATTCAGGATAAACTATGTACAATACAAACCATTCATACAAATTAGGCTCTCTAAGATATATAATTCATTACATTACATTTTTTTTATTAAGTCAATGACAATGAGCAAAGCCTCCCAGTCAATCACAACTGAATAATAACTAATAAGGCTGTGATCTTCTAAGAACCATCAGAGCCAAGACTTATACAGGGACACTCCAAAAATAGTTGAGGATTGAACAGCATCATTCCTGAACATGTAAATTGTTTTTAAATGTATTTAAAAAACATGACTTGCAGGAGAAGCCAACGCAATGGTAAATAAGTCTGCCCGGCTGTTGAGGACACAAGTACCTAAACACTCCGTTTCCATCGGGTAGTTAGACTGCACCCTTACACTCTGCTTTGCCTGCTCTCCACTGTGGGGGAGATGGTTCCGGAAACGTGTGAGGATCTTGCAGGCCTTCAATGTTAAGAAGCTGGATTGATATTTTTGAGAGGACATAATACAACCACTGTGAATGAAGAGTTTTGCGGGTCCTTTGCGGGGCTGTCCAATTGGTAGCTTTCATATAGTATGGTTGTCTTAAGGAAAAGTATTCAACGCTGAGAAATTCAACAAAATAACATATGCATAAAATATAATTGTTGTTACAAACAAAGACTTACGTACAATGATGAAGTCTATGAAGTCGTCTATGAAGTTATTCATGGGGAAAATGTAAGACCTATATAAAAAAAATCTGTATTTATATCATTTGTTTAGTCATATGTTGTGTATATCAATATTAATAATAATAATTACATATTATTACTAACATAATGATGTTTTTTTCACAACCATTAATCAAAACTAATGAATTGCCCCCTGCCCCATAACTTTTATGCCAGTTCGTTTTGTCCTCAGAAATCAGTATTTCATAAATAGGTTTCATTTGACACATTCGTTTATGTTCAGAACAGTACAGCTAACGTATATCACTCTGGGAGGGGAAGAAGAAGCATCCCTCTGTGCCTCACGGTTCCTTCACATCCGGGTCGCCGTTGCAGAAGAGGTCATCCAGAGGGGAAGTAAGGAGTGTCACTGTGGTAGTTGTAGTCCGGACACACCTTCTGCACCAGCTTGTAGTCAGTGCTGTAGAAGGAGATGTAGATACAGATGACTTTAAAGGGCTTGGAACAGAGCCAGGAGACGTGACTCTGTGTCTGCTCCTGGTAACAAGTCTTGGACGGGTCAAAGTTACACAGCGTGTTCCTGGCGCCCTTCTCCACCTTCTCGTACTCGATGCGGCAGTTGAAGGACTTGGAGTCCTTGGCGTCGATCACAGACTGCTGGGCGGCCACGTCAAACTCCACGATCTTTGTGGGCGGAACCAGGCTCACGGACACATTGCCCTGGCCCGTGGAGTTGTGCCTGAAGTAGACGCTGAAGGTTCCGTTGCCGTGGTCCACAATCTTCCCGGTGATGAGAAGGTTGAGTTTGACCGTCTTGATGTTGGAGTGGAAGTCTCCCCAGCCGAACATCTTCTTGAACTTGCCCGTCTTGACCATAGGCCGCCGCTTAGCTCGAGGTCTGGAATCCTGGATGTCGGTGGAGTTCCTCAGCCAGTCCCAGAGGTCCTGTTCAGAGTATGGCTCCGGGGTGTCGTAGCGCAGATCCAAGGCGGTTGTGTTCTCCTTGCCATGGAGAGTCTGTGACAACAACCGGCTGATTGACAGGTCCTTGCTGCTTTCTGTCCATATGTGCTTTAACGTTGACTTGGGGCTGCCAGACTTGATGAGGTCTGACTTGGAAGCATGGGCACTTGTGACCTGAAAAAGAACAGAGGGGACTGGTTTCAATAACTGATTTGCCGCACAATCTTTTAAAGGAGACTTTGTAAAACTTGAGAGAGTCAAACATTTTCTAAGACCGGCACAATGACACTACAGCAGATGTTAATATCAGATTTGAGGAAATATTGACTTCACATTCAAACACTGCACGCAGCTTTCTACAAAACAGACCAATCAAAATTGATTCTGAAGTCAGTAGAGGAGAAATAATGGTAATCCATCTTCCACCTAGCTTCAATTTTGAAGCGTATGCACGGACAGCCCCCATTTGGGAATTACAATGTGTAAGAGACAGAACACAGCGATCAAAGCGGGTTAGACATTGTCCTATGTTCTCCTCCTCTCCATCCTTCTCTCTCTCCCTTTTCCTCTCCGTCAGATTGTAGAAAGGATTTCCACTTGGCTCCCCCTGATAGATAAATGCAGCTGCTATTCAGTGAGTAAAGACCAGACTATTAAATACAGAGTGCTCCTTGGATAGATGATTGATGAACCACCAGGTTTTCACCATTTAGCCATGATGAGTGGAATTAGGTCCACACAGGCCCGGGTGGAAGAAAGTGACATTGATTGGCTGATTTCTACTGTAAGACGTGACAGCAGATCTGTCTTGCCCAAGGTTTTTGCATTTTCGGGGCCCAGGCCCTCTGTAATCGATACGTAGAAAATCAGGTTTTGTTACCAATCAGCTGGCACATGCTCTCACAAAGCACGCGTCAACATTAATGGGTGAGCCTTACAAAAAGCCTAAAGAGGCAATTAGCAGTAAAAACAATAACAAAACATTTTTCCTTCTCTTTGTTAGAAGCTGAGGGGTGGGACCTGGAGAAATGTCAAAAGTGCCATTTAAATGATGTCATTTAGACCCACTTGTCTGTCGAGACACAGAGTACATTACTCAGACACAAGCTTCAATCTTAAAGAGATCAGTACCCACAAATGTGACCCTTCTGACTAACATTTCTGGGCTTACGGTTTATCTCTACACGTCGTAGCATGAATTCCTTCACATTGTATTGTTCATGCGTAGAGCTGAACTGCATTGTGTGAAATCTGTGACATAAACTAAATATGGAGCGCATGCTTCGATTTCCTGACCTCCCTGGAGAAATACATCCGTTCTTGTCGGTCTTGTTAGTCACATTCAATGTTGTCCAATCTGTACAAATGCTAAGAATGATCTTATTTTACAGTTACACGAAAGGGGAACTCTTAGTTTGTTGTAGTTAAAAGATTTTCGATTTTGTCATTCTAGTGCAACATTATTGGGTTATTTTGCAAATCATAAAGACAAAAATAATACGTCTTTCAAAATTACCACTGGTCACAGCGAGTATGAAGGTTTGCTCAGGTATAAGAACGTTTTAGTATGCAGGAATGCATTTAATCTAATTTCATTAAATTGTATTTTGCTACTAAACATATTCAGCTTCATTGTTCTCATTTAAAGTTGATGGAACAAAGATATTGATGAGAGATTTAATGGAAATGTTAACAGATTGATATTGAGACAAATAAAAAAGAAGATTAGCCCAATCAACAGGATTAATAGGCTACTGAATCTGTGACTTGTGTATAAGGGGTGTTGGATTACAAGGGGTAGTTTATGGGCTCTCAGTGCCTGTTGGAAGATGCATGATTTAATCATGAACTACTTATAACTGGTGATTAAGTGCATATAGAAAATGCATTCATACTGAATAGATTAGAAAAAACTAATCAATATTGCTCTGTGCTTTGGTCAAGATTTGAAAGATCATAAAAGCTATCTATTAATTTTAATGTTTTATTTTATTAAAACCCTATGCAGTCTTTTTCAGTCATCGATAAAACAGTAGTATTACTCTGTTTATTTATAGTTAAACCCAACACACAGAACTTTGCTTAAAATATTTTGTCTGACATGTGGCTGCATTTATTTTAAGATAGCACATAACAACCCTGATAGGCTGAAAAAGAGCCCCCTCTTACACACTCTTTCTCTGATTTTGGTTTGGGAAGTAGAATGTCCATTTATATACGTCATTGCCCTTTTATAATGCTAATGATACTGCTTCCAAACATTGAAGTAAAATATGTCAGTGGTTAACCATTTACTTAAAAACATTAAAAAGCACATCATGATTTCTTTGTACTCCATGCATACGCATTTTGTTTATTATTTTTTTTAAATAATCTCTCAAAAATTATTAGTTTACTACAGAGATTTGCTTAAAATGTATGAAACACATAAATACATGTTGCATAATTTTGTTAGCTGTGTGATCTCACTTCTGTGTTCATAGGTTTACATGGCTAAAATGCCCGGTTCTGTCCATCGCAAAAATGAAATTCTGAAGCCCACCACTTTCAAAACGTGGTCCGTGTGGAAGAAAAATAGCAGTGAAAATTGGTGATGTTGATTCTCAGACGTAGTTTCCTCTACTTTAATGTAGTTCAAGAACAAGTTTATTTATGTGAGAGTAGAAGATTAGACATTTTATTTTATTATTTCAGAGGCCTACATGGCAGGTGATCTACAGCATGGAATTGAATGTGGCAATGCTGAATGCAAAGCAGTAGCCAGTGCAGGTAATTGTGTAAAAGGTAAGGTCAGATAAGCTCTAGGTGGTATTGTTTGCTGATTATTATTGTACACTAAAGTGAGGGTTTGAACAGTAAGTAGGGGGCACTGGTACAGTTTCACAGTGTTACAGTGGATGGCGGTAATCAACCAGTGTTAAGTCCCAACTGTCCTAAAACCCCATTAAAGAAAAAGAGTTACAGCCTTTATTGATTGGACGTTGGTCACTCGGTATCGTGTTGCTACTGTTAACAACATTATCAAGGTTTTAGCCGCTTGTTCACTTCAGCAGACTAACTTAAGTAGACTTTAATCAGCGCAGGTCCAATGGCATTGTTAGCATTCCAAGTCATGGCCACGATGAAGGTGCATGAAGATGTAAAGACAGATATTACTCAGTTTAGAAACCAAGGTTGGTAACATAGCTCAGTCTGACAATACATTCTTTTGTAGCACGATAAATGCCTCATAATGTCAAACTGTGTTTGTTCATAACACACATGTTGAATCTCGACACAATCGCAATTGTGTAGAAAAAAATACAGTGATATGCTTTTTTTATTGCATACATTTCGAAATATAAATATAGGTACATTAAAATAAAAAAAGGGCAGTCTTCTTTGTGGTAGATGGTCACATTGTAGATGACCCTGAACAATGTACTAGAGTGCAAATGAAACAAAAATACAAATATAGAAAGTATGAAGAGTTGCATTTCTGAGTGTCTGTTTGGCCAAAGGTACTGGTCAACATGTAAAACCTTTCGCCAAGAGTTTCTCCAGGCTCTTCAAAATGAGGCCAATACTCCATGAGATATATATTGTTTGCCTTGTGCAGTTTTATTGTCAGCCACTTCCATTGTGTCTTCTGAAAGGAGACACCACATTTGGTGTCACAACTGTATTGTTGTGACAGTAATTTGGGATTTTGCAAATAATTAATAGCAAACGTTTTTTTATTCTGTATTAATATACTGTTAGACCCATAGCAATCCCTGCTAGTTACTATTCAAGCAGTTAGCCGACAGCCATTAACTATCGGACATGGTTTTTCTTACTATTGATTTGCAACAATAGCCTTCTAAAATGCTTTTAATAGCAAGTTCAACAAGAAAACAAATTAAAATTGCAGATGGCACTGCATACGAGTGAGGTTTTTCCCAGAAACATTTGTTTTAGCATAGAAGCTACATTTAGCAGAGCTTAATTCCCTGAACTTTGCTCATTAACAACATTGCTTGTAATTAAAGAAACTCAAACTGTTTAGAAACTAAAAGTCAATTGTTTCCTGGGTACTTTTACACTAGTTCAAGCACTGTCTTCAAGCAAGTACTTTATTAAGACATGCTTGCAATTGAGCTTTTTTCGTAATCACCGTTTCCATTGTCCTTACAGCTAGCCATGGAACAATACACAGACACAGCCTTTTTGCCACATCTATAAAGCTTTAGGCCCATGGCCAGTTCATTTGACTACATCATCCAGAATATTTTGGGCCTTGGGCCAATGTGTTTAACTCCATCATCCAGCATGCTGTGGGACTTTGGCCAACGTGTTTGACTTCATTTTCCAGAATGCCTTGGGCCCCGGGCCAGTGTGTTTGCTGACGCTCATTGCTGCCAGATGCATGGTTTACCTGAGGGGACGGACGGCTCATCTGGTAAACATGGGCAGCACTTTGGCCAGCAGTGGCCTCAACCTCACAACGATGTACAAGCCAGACTCAAACAGCTGGCTTCCCCTAGGCTGTAGGTGGCTATGTCAGAGGGAGCTGGATGTGCTATGTGTGTCAATCATGTAGTCAGAAGAAAAAGCCACGATCGTCAACGTTACATGTATAGGAACGCATCCATGTACACATACGCTCATTCAAACACACACAAACATCCCACACACACACACACACATACAAACACATGCAACCAGGCTTGCACTTTTGATTTGTAACTCCAGATTTCACTTATCTCAGCTACATTTGGATCAGAAACTACAATACTATTTGGTGGCTGTAGTGGCTAGTTTATTTGCTGCCTTGGTCACAACATGACTGGTTTCAGTCTCTTAACCATCCCCTGAATGGACAGTATGAACCACAGACATGAGTTTCCTCAGACATAACTCAGTGATAGGAGTGAATTCAATCAAACAGACTCTTTATAAAGAAAAATACTACTTAGCTACTTACACTAGTTGATCCAATATTTACTGTCCTTTACCAAAGGCAAACTGTATTTTTCTGCGGATAATGAAAATGTGTGCTTCTTTCACATATTTTCTGAATTCAACCTAGATTTTGTGGTTACTTATATTTTAAGATCTGTTAAAAAGACATTGAGACATGGACAATTCTGAGACATTATTCAAACATTACAGATAACATGAAACAATGTCTGTCACAGGCAAATGTATTGTCTGTCACAGGCAAATGCTTCAAAATCCATTAGACAATGCTTCAGGGCCAAGAGTACAACTATAGAGAATCACATGCAAATGATATGCAGCCAAATACTGTATGAAACAAATCAAAAGTTTAGCAACACTTATAAACAAACGAAAACATTAGAATAAATTCAAACAAACATTGATACATTCAAAGTTACAAACTCTTCTTTTGTTTTCCAAAAAGTAATTCATATCTGGTGAGGTATTTGGATAAAAGAAATGTCATGAAAAAACGTGAAGAAACTTGGCCAAGTAAGGACAGAACTACATAAAGACCCAGAAAGTAGCCTGATGATGTGTCCTCAAAGGTCATCTCCTTGAGGGAAAGAAGGAGATTTGTGTTCAGGCACAGATTCTGAATGGTGAAACTTTCAGCTATGGTTAGGGACTGGATTTCACTTTAATTATTATTGCGTTTGGAAAGACAGAAATGTGGGTACAATGTACAAAAAAGTGTATCATAGTGCAGTGTAGAAAACCTAAGCTTGAAAGCCCATCCGTCATCCCAACACACAACAACCCAGCAAGTCACAAGCCTACCAGATGTTAACCGGCTCTTGTGTTGTCCCAAGTATAGTATAACATTCACTTTATACAAATGTAACATGATACCTCTCGAATCAGCACCTCCTGGCACATTCTGTTAGAGACTGGGCTGTTTAAAATGAGAAAACGAGCCAATGGAACAATCTCATTTTGTCTTTTTCTTTTTTTTTTTTAAATAAGAGAGTTGACAAAAGATTGGAGAAGAGATGAGCTTCCTCCGTTCTCCTTGGCTCCAGTAAAAAATGTCCAATCATATCCATGGTAAAGGAACCCGCTAAGCTTTTCCTGAGATGTAATTCTAGAGGAAGAATTAAGGCCGGCAAACTATAATGTATTGAATGAAAAGAGGCCTTTTGAAAGACGATGGAGAAAGATGAGCAAAAGAGAGCGAGAGAGTTGACAGTTCTATATGGGGAAAGAAGGAGGAACAGAGAAGGAATGACCCTGGGTATAGTACATACAGTTAACCTCCAATTGAGTGAAGTATTCTCAGAGAGAATATATAATCCTCCTTCAGTTTTGATTGACCAGCTGAAACTAATGAGAAATCGGCCCTTCATAGGAAAACACTAATAGTTAGCTCTATTCTTTGCGACACGGCAAATGTGCATGAATTTCCAATGCACATTCAAAGGGAATGCACAGTCATCTAATTTCCTGGATTCAATAGTCTTAGTAACAATCATAACCCGTAATATTTAACCTAGTCGAATTCCAAAGGAAATATGCAAATCATTTTAGTCGGGTTCCTCTCTAAGTTTCTTCCTAAGTTTGGACCCTATTAGGGACTTTTTGCTAGCCCCTGTGCATTAACTCTTCGTACTTGCTCTTCTGGATTTCGGGTCGGTGTCTGTAAAAGCCCCTTGTGACAAATGTTAACGTAAAAAGGGCTTTTTTTTTATAAATATGATTGATTCCAAAATTTTATTGTTGTATAATAAGCAACATTCATCAGACCAATTCTGACTGATTTGGCATAAGGAACTGTCATTCTAAGGCTTTAAGATTACCTTGATGCATCTAGTGTAACTTGGTAATAACACACAACATAGTGCATCATTTATAACCAATACCACTCTCGGGAACAGAAAAGTGTATTGAGTTGGGCTATTCACTGATAGAGGAAACAACAGATTTTCATTCCAGTTCCACTTCCCTCCACAAACGTCCTTTAACTGGCCACTGGGCTTTAGGGCTCCACGGTGCATATGTCACTTGTCCAGGCAGATAAAAAACGCACAGCCAACCCCTCGTGCTAACGACACCAGTGATTGATTGGCAAAGAAGAATTCTCATTGGTGCATTGGAATCCACAACCAAGTCTATGACCTTTCGAAAGTTTTCATTCAACTGTCAACATTTTTTTTATGAGAATGACAACTATGATCAGTGTAACAAAAATGCACCATGACGAAGATGTGCACAATATACGTGCTAGCGTGAAATGGCTTGATGAATAAAGAAGCTGTAAAGAATAACATTAATAGAATGCAGTCTGGTAGGACATGATGAATGATGAAAGGACTATGGTCGTGTGTGTCGGACAAAGTTAAATGAAGATGAAAGACGAATTATGAAGAGGTGTGTAACTGTCAGGCACCAGGATTTAAGTGACGGTAGCTTGTAAAACGTAGGATGTCGTCCGGATACCTGGTCATGATGATCACTATTAACAGGATGTGGGATCCCACACACAGAACCAATTGTGAAAGTATGATGAAACCAAATGTACTTTGGTCATTTTACAACCATGTCTAGACTTTTTAGATGGCACTACATGCGTTTAATCGATAATATGAAGGGTCTGGGTATATGTTAACATTAATGTGTTGATACATTTATCTCTCTTGTTGGCGTTTAAAATAAAGCCAGACCGCTGTGTATCCATCTCCATGTTTAGGACTCTAGTTTTCCATTTGGTACAGTACAGTACAGATAGTGTCTTGGAATTATTCTTCAATGCAATTGTGTGGGGTAAAAGTAAGCTTACAGACATAGGATAAATTGTAAACCGCTGATGCATCGTACACAATAATAATATTTTGGGGCATTAATCGCTTTAATAAGCTCATCTTCTAATCCTCTGTATAATTGTATAAATGTGTCCTGGCTTATTACAGTTTAACGGTGATGTAAGGTTCACTCCTTTTGGCAAGATTTCACAAAAACACGCTTATGAACAAAATGCATTCACATAATTAGATGGAGTCAGATTAAATATACTATTATGAGATTATTCACCCTACTCTAACTTTGTCTTTCTCTGCCATGTTCAGGGGTGTTGCTTATTGTGTGCATCTGTGTATGTTTGTGTGTGTGTGTGTGTGTGTGTGAGAGACAATTTATTTTACCAGCTTCAGCCAGTTGGTGTGTCAGTGTGACACACGTGTCATTGTGTGACTACTAGTGTACTTTGATACAGTATGATGGTCACATGCCTTATATGTATACAGACACAGGAAATCTAGGCATAGTGGAATGTTTTGTGTTTTTTCGACATTTAGATTGTTTTCAAATAGGACTGATGGAAACTTGGTTGTGTGCAATAGAGCACGGGTTGAAGCTGTAGTTCCAAACAAAACACTCAGTTTTGTTTGGAATCAACATCACCAGGAACAAGCTTTTCAGGCACTATGGAGAACATTTGAGCACATGTTAGCTCACACCGAAGGAGGCATATCCTCTCACGTCCTCCTAAGTACAGGGCCAGACCATTAAACACAGTCATTATTAATGGGACTACCAACTATGCTTGCCTTGGGCTGAAACCAGCGGTGCTGGAGAGCCAGACAACAGTGACCGTGCACTAGAACTGCTTAATGGGCTTGTAAGAAGGCTGTTAGATGCATCATTAAAGTAGACTCGTTCCTACCGTGTGTGTGAGTGTGTGTGTGTGTGTGTTTGAACACATCTATGAGTGTGTGTGTGTGTGTGTGTAAAATGATCACAGGCACATTGAAGTGGTTAATGAGACAGAAATGCATAGTGCTACAGCATTGGTGAGACCTGACACTGACCTTCAGATCTCCCAGAAGCAGATAAACCCAGTAAAGGTATGGGTGCGTATGGGAGGACAGATGCCCAATGTGTTTTTGAGTGATCAGTGACGTGGAGCTTTGACCAACCAGTCTCATCTGCTACAAATACACATATACAATCTTTCCAGAAAAGTTGTGACACTGCGTAAAATGGAAATAAAAACAGAATGCAATAATGTACAAATCATTTAAACCTATAATTAACTGAATATATTACAAACATACCAGACCTTGAAACTAAAACATTTTGCATACACATGACATTTTTGAATTTTCAAACCATATTTAATATTTATCTTATTGTCTTATTGTCTGAGTTCTAGCGGAATACAAAGGACTTCATTCAGACACTACCTCAATTTTAAATGGGAAATGCATGAGAACTGAGAAACCCGTATCTTATCAATAAATGAATTCATTTTTAATATTTTGCATCAAATTCTTTTTTTCGTAGCTCTGTGGCTAGACAAAATGAAACAATAATTTGAATATCAGAAAACACAGTGAGTTTCTCTTCTTTCATTTCTGCGTAAAGCCCTGTGAAAATGAGATAAGAACCCTAACTGTAAACATAATGTCATGGGAACACATAGTACGGCATGACCTTTACTCCAGCTCACACAACAGACTCTCCGGCAACTCCTTCTCTGCTGTTTGGCTCAAGCGTGATTGAATTCTAACATTCCATTTTCAGAGTTTACATCTAGACTTCTCTGGTAAATAATTACGCGCTGATTGGAAATAGATTTACAGATAGCTCGTGCGCGGTGTGAGTTGGCGTGCGCAGACTTTTCCAGGGACTATTGTCGAAAAGGGCACTCGCAAAAAAGACAACGCATGTCTCAAAGTTAATTACATAGTATTGACTGCCTCTGTTTCAATTCCTGTGTGACATTTGATCACAGGCCTTTCTCCTTAGGCAACAACACTAGCAGGCGGCTAACAGTTCCTCCCACAAACGGCTGATTGACGTCGAGGAAAACGCGGTGGGCTATCAGCCAATCACTGCTGTTAATGATTGATGGGGATCTGCCAGTTCGATAAATGTTTTAGTGTCCTGGTGGATGGCCGACTTGCTAGTGGCGTGTGTGTGGGCATTTTAGTATGGTGGCTTAATAGCAGGAAGACCACAGGTGTTGCGGTTGCCCTGACTCAGGGGGGTCATAGACGAAGCTTCTCCTCTGTCCTGTCAATCTGCCTTCTCTAGGCGTCCCAACAGCGAATATCGATCGCGTCAATTAGCCGCGAAGGATTGTGCTGCCGGTACTTGCATGTGCCACGTCCGGGGGGTCGGTGAGGGTCCTTTTGTGAACGTTGGGTCTCTGCAACAGGACATTAAGTGGAACGTTAGCCTTTGGCTGCTATATTTTACTTTACAGGAGACATAAACACACGCCAGTTATAGTGCCACCATGTGATCGATCTGAAGGTTCTTGCAGCTCAGTCTCAATGGAGTGTGCCAGCGTTTGTTACAATACCAATATCCTTGACTGGTTTATTTGCATTCTTGGTCACTGGTGACCACCTTAGTTTTAGGAAAAGTATCAATGAAGCAGTCTTGGTCAATTTACAGAAAGTCAAGTTTCATGCAGATAATTCTTTTACTGTAACAGCCTTCAATGGGTTTTTCACAAATTGTCAAATGGCAAATTTTCCATAAAGCCAGACTTTGGCGTTCTCTGTGTACATTGGGTTCATGTGTGGTGAGGGATTGGCAGTATGTACAACATCTCATGACTTCAAAGTTCAAAGGGTCAATTTTCCATCATGTGTCATAGTGCCGTCCACAGATAAGCTTCAGTCATTTAATACCATATCTGTCCTTCACCTAAAATTAAAAAAAAATTCTGTCCAGTTTTGTCAGAGATGTGATGTCTGATGTGTGTCTGTACATGTACTCAAATAGAGCCGGACTCAAAACAGCTAAATAAATAAATATCTACACTTCAAATAGCTGTGATGGAGTTTAAAGTGCAGTACATCAACAAAAAGCATTAAAACGACCGTATCCACTCCACGGCAAGTCCTGAGCGTCTCTCAACTAATCAGATGGAATTGAAAGCACTCTCCAGTGTCCTCCAAAAGGCTACTTTTGTAGTAAGCATGCTAACACAAAGGTCTTTTTTCTTTGGGTCAAACTTGTCTACCAAAACCTTTTGAATTCGAAATAATTAACTGCAGTGCATCAATTAAGCAAAGAGCTGACACAGGAGACCGTGAACAAACTTTTAACTAGCTCTACAGTCGCATAGAGATGCATACCGGCAGAAAGCAAGCTCAGCCCTTTGAGTTTTATTGTCCAATTATTTGCTTAGTCCGAATCTGTGTTTAAGGAACTCCCTTGTTAGTGAATCGTTGAAACACAATTCATATGAACAATTAGAGCAGCAGGATTTCTGCATTTTGACAGGTTTTTCATGCTCCTCACGGCCAGGAGCTTTTCCACACTTGATAGGCCTCATCATAGCTCACTTTCTAACAGATGAATTGCTCATGACGTCGTACCTTAAGGGGCCAGAGGCTGACCGGCTAAGGTGCCTGGAGCAATACACCACAGTGGATAACCGAGTAGGCCAATTACAGAGGTGTCCCAGAGCACAATACCACCCAGTCAGAATGAGGTATTAGTTGGTCTCCAAATGATGATTCCGATGTTCAGACAGTGAGGCGGGCTTGTGTTCTCGCGTCCTCAGTCTAATGCCTCCCGAGGCTTCATAAATCAAAGCTGTGTTTATGTTGTCATCAAGCAGATGGCCTGGTGCAGAATTCACCCCAATTAAAGACCTGAGGATGGGAGCTAAAGGGGGGGAGAGCGTTCACTCTGAGGAAAGAGAGGGCACCTGTTCACCTGTCATATCGTCCTAGCCTCTACTGATCAGTGACTCTGAGCGTTTTCCCTCCTCAGAGCGGCTCCTTCCAATGCAGAATTAATGAAGGCAAACAAAGCTAGGATCTCCTCCTTCCTCCCCGGTAGCACAGAACAGGCGGCCCTTTGTGAATTCATTCTCTCTTCTCCACCTTGGTCCCTCTCAACTAATCTTCAGTGTCACGGTTAATGAGATTTTCCGTTTGTAAAGTAAGGAGAACAGCAATGCCGCACCCCCTCTCCCTAACTCTTCCCTCCCCGCTCCCGCTATCTCTTCCGTTCCCCCCTCTCCACCCATCACCAACTCCCCAAAAGTGTCCAAACTCCTCCTCTGTCAAAAGTCGTAAATAATGTTAGCATTCTTTTATGCATGATGTGTTTCATGAGCACATTGCATTAATCACCAATCAAAAGTGAATGTATTGCGCATAGGTAATTCATAATAGGCTATGGTGTTAAAATGGTATTAGCTGCCTAATTTATAATGATCTGTTTAAGAGAGTCCCCGATACCGGGATAAAACAATGTAATGAGTCATTTAATCATGTTTCGAATTATGCAAACACACACACACACTCAATCATGTATCAAAATTAATTTCATTAGCTAAATCCAAATTAGCAATTGATCCTGTCACAGGAATAGCGTAGAGCAACGACAAGTAACCCAGTGAACGTGTTGATTAGCATAATGCTAAATGCGGGCTAATGATCTTGTCCTATGTGACATTGAGTGTAGATTATTTATGTGTTTAATTTAACTAGGTTAGAATGGGTTACACCGGATCTAGCGTGATCGTAAGACAATGTCTTACACGTCCATGGTTCAATTTTTCTGACAAAAGCTCTGCACCAAATAGGCATGAGGTCCCCAATTCACAAAGAAATGTGCCTTTCAGAAAAGGAACAGCCCCTTCGACAGCTTATAGCGACCCTGTCGACCATCGATACTTGGCTAGACACACACACACACACACTGAAGGCAGGGGGTCACAAACACAGAAGTGTAACAGTAGAATGTATACAGTAGTCCATGTACCATGTTAGTCCCACAAGGAAGGAGAGCCTGGCCTGAGGTACATTCCACTACTACAACCCATTCAGCTGACCTTTCAGAAACACAACGGCATTGCAAAAGAGCTTAGGAAAACAAAAACTACAACGCGCACGCAATTGAAAAAGAGCCAGGCAGATCTTTTGCTACTGAACTTAAATTAAATGTCTTACCTTGAGGTAGACGGGGGAAACAAATTATGACATGTCATTCTGGAACCTTTCTGAGAGAGAGGCAGAGAGGACATTGATCTGTCTGCAGGAATGAAGCACACGAAGCCCCTGCCATGGGGTGAGCACGTTTGATAAAGATTAAGTGGCAGGTTAAAATAGATAGGCATCAAACGTATGTTCACACCTTTGGTTCTCAAAGACCAGGTAGAAAACCAGCAGTGAGCCGTCTTCCAAATCTGTTGTATTGGTTGGAGAACAAGGTTGTGTGCTTGAGAATGTTGTTTTGCTGAAAGATGCATACTGGCCAAAAGCCGTGGTGCCTCTGCCACAAGGCAAACATTCTTTCAGCAGAATAACGAAGGAATCCGCAAGGAATTTGTCAAATTGTAGGTATTTTTTTTCTTTTTTTTTTTAAGAATCTGCTTCATTACGGAGTTTAAAACATTCTCATTTTCTTTTTTGAAAGTAAATTTAATATTTGCAGGATTGGAAAATATAGGAGAAGGAAGCAGGGAGAAACAGAGAAACATAGAGAGGCTCCCCATTTAGGGAGATGTACTACATACCCACAGAGCGGTCGTGGTTGGAAATCAAATTATACCTATAAGCCAATAAACTGCCATTTCTGCTTCCAATGACCCCAGTTGACCTCATTTCAAATCCATGACAACTTCTAATCAATATGATTTAGTGCTTGAGGACACAAATAACTCAACTGGAAGAGACACACGCACAGAAAGACAGACAGACACAGGATCCCTTTAGTTCTCCTGTATTGGGGGTCTGTAATTGCATTTTATAAATGGCTTTTAGTTTGTAACTTTCCTCCATTGATTTTTGGTCAGGGGGTGACACGGTACACAGGGAGAAAGAAGGGAAGAGGACAGAGGGAGGGGATAGAACAAAGAGGAGTCAATAAAAGCCCCTTGAGGCAAATCTCATCGGCAAATACATAGGATCAAGGTCCACAATTGATTGATATTTCATTGTGCTGTCAATAATGTAAAATTAACCAATGCTCAAAACCCTGTTGTAAACCCATGGTTGATAAATTGCCAGTATAGTACAGTACTTAAAATAATTTCTATCAAACACAATTATTAAACTGTCCAGTATTGTAAATTAGTAAGAATAGAAAAGAAAACTAGATAAATCTATTAGAATGTTACCGAAAATTCTATTAAATTCTATTAATTCGAACCAAAAAGTGATAACAGGTGTTACAATCTGAAGCCATCAAACAAATAAATCCAGCCAAATGACATTCTGTTCTAGGTGTTTAGTCTAGGCTACACAGCCTAAACACTACAATCAGTGATTGAAGCAAGATTTCAGGTCTGCCAAACACTAGGCGAGAATCTTAGTGCTGCCACCGGAACGGGTTAAGGGTCAGCCTTCAGAGGCTCGTATCCTTACTGACGAGGAGGCCCCACGAACACACGCACTCGCATATTCAAGATAATGTAGGGGATCTAGGTGGGGTCAGCTGCTATCCTGACTGCTTACGCATGTTTGTGTTGGTTTCTGCATGTCCCCAGCCACGCACGTGGTGTGCACGTGTCTGCCCAGAACGTCGGGCCTTGCCAAGCGTGCCACTTTTACTTCAGGTTAGCTCATTGGAACATCACACAGTAGAGCACACCTGGTAGGCCTCGGCACTCAACCCATAGGCTCTGTGTTCTCACGGAAATCAAAAACCCTAACCCGAGCGGGGCGGCCGTGTTCCCTCGTCAGACACTTATTCCTTCTCTGATTCTGTCACACGTTATACCTAACATGGTGTTGGAACTGGTCGAGCGGCAGGCTAGCGTCGCTAGCGCATCAAAGCCGCGGTTTTGTAGCCTTTGAAAGCTAAACCTTGCCACCTGCCTGCGGTAAATGAAAGAGCGGTTGAATGGTTGAATCAGTTAGCCTTTCAATACGGGCTGCAGACATTGGACCATACGAGTGCGCCAGAGGCGGGAGAGGCCATGGCCATTCAGGTGTGCTGTCACAGTGACACCACGTACCCTCTAGACAATGGGAGCAGACAGGTTCCCCTTCCACACACATGACACCACACACACAGACACAGAGACACACCAGAAAGAGGCATTCAGAAAGGATTTTTCTGGTGAAGTAGACCATTACGTTACAACAGAATGACGATGAGAAGTATTCTGATTCAATGATATTGATATAGTGCTACATGAATACCTAGAAGTTTGCTGAGGTCTTCGTCGTGTCGACCTGATGTCATGATGGTGATATGTGTTATGTTCTCTGGTAGCCATAGCACCAGAGAGTCAGTCTAGTTAGGGAGCTCCAATACATTGATTCATTATAGTTTTTGTTCATTATTTTCTAGAGATGCCTTTTAGTTATTCTCGGTAACTTGAGAAATCTAGTTTCTATGGTTTAAATTAGCTTCCTGTGAAATTGGTGGAAAATCAGCTATTCAAGCTTGTCTGTTTTCATTTAAATTCACCACCCTAATGGTGGATGTTTATAAGGTATTGTAACACATTTGGAAGACTACAGTGATTAAGTTAAATGAGATGAATCGCTCAGTTAAAATACTCCTCCTTTTTTTGATTAACTTAATCTCCAACAAGACTAAATCAGCGGCTGCACAGAAGTTTGGTTGAACAACGCTGGACAGGAAAGTTGTGGTATGAAGCCTAGAATGGAGACTGATCTGCCAGACCTGCTCGTCTGCAACCGGTTGGCCTAACCCTCCCTCGGCTTGACCAATGAGGATCACTCTTGACGTTCTTCAAACTTCATCTCGTACTCAATGAACCCAGAGACTGTCTGACAGACGAGGGTTGGCAAAGAAACTTTGAAAGGTGTGAACTGTGCTACCTGGTTGACAACTGAACAACCAGCTGATTTCCCACAGCAGCCAAAACCCACACGGAGGCAGCCACTTCTGTGAGTTTGTTTTAAGCATTTCTCAAACCATAAACCTCCAATAAATGACCCGGTAACATTAAAACCTAATCCCTACCTTAACCACCAAGCATAAAGGAGTTTTCTTCACTCATAGTTGTTGATTTCCTACCCTAAGAGCCTTAAAAATTGACATAAAACCATGAGCATCTGTTTGTATGACAATTAATAAAGTTGAATCTGGGTAGAGGGAGAAGGAGGGGGGGGGCGTTCCTGGTCCACGGGGGGGCGTTCCTGGTCCAAGGGGGAACCAGCGGTCCACGTCCAAGTGTGTAACCACCCATGTTGAAAGAGGTCATCAGAGTGATGGGATCTGGCAACACTGAATCCAAGCTAGTCGACCTGGTCTGGAGGCCTACATGCACTACAACGACCAGAAATCATTGAGAAGTGGATTTCCACGGAAGGAACCTTGTGGAACCTTTGGCCAAGGGCTAGGGGACCACTCGCAGATAAGTCCCACACAAAGAAACGAGAGGCTCGATCCCTCTGTGCAGAAGCCGGGCGCCTGAAGAGCAGCAAGACCACACTGACTTTGGCCGTGAGCACCGAGCGTTTCCACGTTGGCGTCCCGAGGGACACAGCCAGTGCTGACAGCAGCCGGCAGCGCCGACGGTCAAAGCAGGCCATTCTATTACGTCCACTTCGCAGCCAGAATGTTCCTGATTTAGCAATTTCTACATTCCTGGCTTCTGGAGCAGCTAGTGAAAGTTGAACAAAAGGCTGTTCAGGCAATCGTTGTCTATGCTGAAACATAGCCCATTGTCTAGTTTCATCAGAGGACTTTTGTACAAGATTGTGTCTACTTCAAATCATGCAACCACACACACACCGACGAAAACGCATACACACTGACAGTGTACTATTAATCGCAAAAGACAGACAGACAGAGAAACGCTACAGACATTTACATTCACACAGACACAAAAGGATGCACACACACACACACACACACATACAGTAATCCTCTAGAGTAGGCACAACCTTACTGCATGACAAATAGTTACAGTGCATAATTCTGTTCCATGCTGATTTTTACAGTGCGGTAAAATCTTGCAGGCCAGGTAGAAAAACTTTGTTTCTCAATCAAACTTAATAGTTAGTAGGCACTTCTTAGGCTGTACATACATCTACAATATGTGCATTCAGAACAAAGCATTTGGAACACCCATTGAGCCATCTATTCTATGTGACCGCAGCCGAAACAGCCAGGTCACCGAAAATACGTTCATATCTCCTCACAATGTCGCCCCAACCCCCACCCCCCGCCCCCTGTGACAAATAAAGTGAAAGCCTGGTCTTGTTTCGGTACCTTAATTGGCTTTGAAGTCAAACCAATGTCCAACACCGTGAATCATACAAGCTATTCGGCAGGGAGTTGCATTATTGCGGTCCATTCTCATCCAGTGCTTGTAAATACTAGGATCCAATTCTAATAATGGAGCACAACATTGGATGGCCACAGATAGCGCCTGTCTGCTGCCAGCTTACAGTAGCATGGTGTGACACAGCCCGAGAGAGGGAGAACGAGGGAGAGAGAGGTAGAGAGAGAGACAGGCAGTGAGGTAGAGAGTGAGTGAGGGAGAAAGACATGGATAGAGAGAGAGAAAGAGAGACGGAAGAGAGGAGGCCAGCGTACACAGCGTAGAAGGCAAAAGGGGGGAAGTTGAATTCAGAACGACATTTCCAGACTGTGGAGAGAAAGCAGTGGCGGCATTACAAATGAGAGTGGATTTTAAATGCTAGGTAACCTTAAATGGTTCCGCTACGCGGCTGTTATCGGGGGCCCGTACTTTATTGGGACGGTCGACTCTATCCAGCCGAGGAACACAATTTTCTGGGCAGAATCTCACCTGAATGGAGGAGCAACTACGCTGCTCCTTATTTCCCTACACCTCCCCATGATGTGTCCAAGTCGGTCAGACGCCGTAACGGAGGTGGCTCATGAGCCACTAGGGACCGTGTGGAGGGGGGGGGGTACCTGCGGTGGGTAATGGAGAACGACGGCTGGGGTGATTAGCGATGCGCAAGCCCTGTCCATCTGGGGATCCCCTCTCTCGCCCTTCCGTTCCCGTCGTCGGGAAAAAGGTGCATCATTGACTTCCCGTTTCGATCTGGCCGGATTGATGGCTTTCATTTGATTCTGTTGACTCGTTCCCACTGTTGCTTGTGCCATTTGTTTTTGTTCCTGTTAACATAACACCTGCAGAAATGATTTGAGCAACCTGTCAAACTCACCTTGGTTATGGAATGCATGCAAAGGTTTTCCTTTTGTGTCAAACTGTGATTTCTTGCTTTGGCTTTGACATACTGTGGACGCTTACATTACAAAAAAATAAAATACGAGAACTTTATGTGAATGGCTGTTGACTTTTAGTTACAAAACATAACTCAGCATCTCACAATTTTTTTTAAATGAAAGATCAAATTGTAACGTTGAAACATGAAAGCAGGACACAAGCGCAGGGAGAACAGAGCCCGTTTAATAAAGGAAACAAAATGGACAGGAAGTACACAGAATACTTGATGAAAGAACTAGAACATGAACAAAATACGAAACCTAACGGAACAACATTACATTGGGGTAGAACCAAAACAAAGACTAACAGGATACAATGGGGAAGCAGGAACTTAAATATGAGTCTGTGACGAGGGAAACCAGGTGAGGGAAATGAACAACAAAATGAGGGCGAAAGGGCATTGGATCTCAATGAAACGGCAAGCCTGACAGGACAAAAGGCACCATTTGTTTTAGACATTGTCTAGACAGCACAGGAAGGCCTGGATCCAGTCTTTGAGACATTGTCTAGACAGCACAGGACAGCCTGGACCCAGTGTTTGAGACATTGTCTAGACAGCACAGGACAGCCTGGACCCAGTGTTTGAGACATTGTCTAGACAGCACAGGACAGCCTGGACCCAGTGTTTGAGACATTGTCTAGACAGCACAGGACAGCCTGGATCCAGTGTTTGAGACATTGTCTAGACAGCACAGCTGAGCACAGGTGTGCAACCTTGTTGTATCCCTTTATTTGAATGTAGAATTCCCACCATCATCCCTGAACTACATTCAATATTTCTTGGTGGATTTTTTGATGTGCTACAATCTTTACAAAACTTTTTTAACAGGGGTGTTTTTATCCATTGACAAAATGTTGATGAGAATTGTTTTTAAAACTGTTTAACATTTTAGTTTACCTTAGTTTATGTAATGTGTAGCTTGCTATCTAAATGTGACTCTTGAAAGTTACAGCGTAAAACTTTTAGAATCATTAACCAGATAGAGCTTTAGTCCAATATCTAGATCTACCCTCCAGTAACCAGATCCAGCTTTGGTCCACTATCCAGAAAAAGCTACCGTCTAGTAACAAAATAGTCTTTCCCTGCAGTAATCAGATGAAGCTTTCCTCTAGGAACCAGATAAACATTCTCTCCGGAAACCAGATAAAGCTTCCCTCCAGTAGCCAGATAGAGCTTCCCTCTAGTAACAAAGATAGCTCTTCCCCCCAGTAATAAAGATATAGATTTCCTTCAGTAGCCAGATAGAGCTTCCCACTGGTAAGAAAGATAGAGCTTCCTCACAGTAACCAGATATTGCTTCCCACCAGTAACCAGAAAGAGCTTCCCTAAAGTAATCTCCAGCAAAATAAGACCTCTCTCAACCTTCTTTTGCATCTCTTTTATCTCTCTCCACAGAATATACCCTTTTCATTTTCTCCCTTTCTTTTTCTTTGTCTTTCTCTCAATCTCAATTTCTCTCTCTCTCTAAATCTTTCCCTTCTTTATTTCTCTCCCCATGTCCTCCTTTTCTTTCTGTCATGGATGAATCTGGGCATTGTTAGCTCCCATTCATATCCTGCAAGTGAGGCATCTCGTCCATCCTGTGTCCTCACAGAATTAAACTGATTTATACCAATGGCTATAGGCTTGCCATGTTGGATTATTAACGCTGACATTCTGCTTGTGTCTATTTCCTACTGTAACTGGACTGCATTCACTCAGTTCTTTTCCACTAACTGTTAGCTGCTGGTTTTAGTCCATCCATTGATAGTTTGTGGGACGAAGAAAAGGAGGCTATTAAAACAGAGGATTATGGAATTTATTTTAGACCTTCCCTTTTCCCACTACGCCGGTTGCTCACATTCTACCAAAGCATGAAGGGTTGTCGCTCCCATCGGTCTAATGCGTATCTCTACAGATTTAATATGAAGCGGAATAGAGTTGTGGGATGTTAACTGGTATTAGGTCATCAGCAGACTTGGGGTATGATGTGATGAATGACACTATCAGATGTATTGCCCTGAAGCGGAAAAACCCTGAGCTTGTCTACTTAATGTGTAACACAATGAATATAAAACAGCCTTCATTAAAACATATTAGGAAACATTATTGTAAGCTACTGAAACAGGACTAAAACATTACTGCTGTTGATAGATATTATGGTTTATGGCAGATTTATGCATATACGTCAGAGTTAATAGTGGCAAGCGCAGCGGGGTCCTGGTGAGTGGGGGGGGGGTTGCTGGGAGATACAGACGCTTTTCACAGAATGACAGGTCATTTGCTGTTACATTTCAGTTCTGTCACACACACACGGACACACACACTGTCCACAATAAAATGTATGTAGCTCCATATTGGCCACACACAACAGGGTCACACAACCACATGTTTCTCTATGTCTGCTGGGTTTTGTCTTGGAAACAAACAGATTCAAACTGAATATTAGAGAAATGCGGCAGCGAGCAATAAATTACCTCCAGTCAAAATGTAAATTAACTTAATTACATAAACTATTAACCAAACACTCTGAAGTGTTACACAGACAGTGGTGTACTTGGGGAGGAATTGTGTGTATTTTCCGTGACCAGGACTTTGACCGTTCTGAATAGTTTCAGAGTCGTTTAAACGTCAAAAAGCCAGAGCAGCTCCTTTCTGAAAAGCATCTTTTTCACAGGGTGGTACTGAGGGAACACAAATGTTTCAATGTCACAGGCAGAAGCGTCTATGCATGTCCATCACCCACAGAACACTAAAGCTGCATTATACCATGTCGTCCCCACACACACACACACACACACATAGATCTGAGGTAAATCATGAGCACCTGTCAGTTGCTCTGCAAAGCAATTTTTCTGAAGCAGTGTGTGTGTGCGTGTGCCCCTGTGAAGTGTTGGCTGTTAGAGACATTAATGTTTAAAGTAATGGCTTGTGAGGTCTAACAGCAACAGGACACCACAAATTCACTTCAAACTAAGATGTTTTCTGTTCACTCCAGGATCCAACGGTTCTACAGGTAGGCAAACGTCCATGGGTGTCTTGATTGAGCATATTGTTTAAAGCATCTGATCTGAACTTTGCATGATCGAATCTCTGATCTGGGGAAAAGTGAAAAATCTGTCCTAGAATATCTGTGGTAAAACGACAGTCAAAAACGATATATTTTGAAAGAAAGAATTACGTTTTGGGAAAGAGGTGAGCTTTGGCTTCAAACAAGAGTCTTAAAACAAGGAGACATGTCTGACTTTTCTAGTAATGGGATTAAATACATCAGAGCCTGTGTTATAATCCCAAATACAGCACACCTTAGCTAACCTCCAGCCTACCTGACATTAAGAGGTCTACACACACCACCCTAGAGGCTTAAATTATCGCTTTGGGTACAAACGTTTAATTTTAAAGGGGATCTGTGGTAGTGCTCAGGAAAAGTGCAGTGCAGGGCGTTGAGGAACACACACATACATACACACACACACCTACGCACACACACCCACACACACAGAGCCTATCCATCACAGTGACAGGATGAATCAGTGTACAGACACCTCACTGCCTGTGAGAAAGACTCCTATCAGAGGTAATTGATTTGATAAATGCTCCAGCAAATCCAGGAAGAGAGAAGGAAACGAGATGGGTAGAGAAATAACTTCAAAACTCATGAAGTAAAACATATCCCGAGGTTTCCTTTCAGAATCAAACGAATAGCTTGCAGGACGTAGATGAATTATCGTTTGGATTTACTTCTGCAGGTTTTGTCAAGGCATGCAATTTCATAAGGGGGTGGCAATGTAAATATAAAACATGCTCCTGTCTGACCAGACATTGTGAAATCAAATCATTATATATGTTTTCACTACATGGTTGAACATTACACTATAATTACCATTTTCTCTCCGGGACACAAAGAAGCCATTGGTATGTGGTCAATGTGATGATATACACATACACCAGGGGCTAATACCAATCCAAACCCTGCATCTAACTCTGCGAGAGGAGACTCAGAGTCAATACAGGTCCTGGGTCAGTGGGATAACAGGGGTTATAAATGGGATTCTCAATGCCTTAGAACTACTCTGTTTAGAGCACAGAGAGCATAGAGACGAGAGACAGAAAGATTAATGAGATTAATGGAGACGGAAAGAAATAAAAGATGAACGGAAATAGAGACAGATGAATGGTAAATAAAGGAGACAGGGAGATATACAGGGACAACTAGAGAAAGGGAGTGATAAGAATATAAAAGAAGGCATCTCTTCAGCGCAATATTCTATACGGCCAAGGCATTGTGATGACGCAGCGTTGGATGAGTTTTATCTCAGTGACAGGTGATTGACAGGTGTCATCTCCGGCCCTCCACAACCAAACGGTTCCCAGCTCCTCTGTTCCTTCCGTGCGCTCCTCCATGGCTGGACGCCGATGGGGAAGAAGATATAATTGTAATTTTGAAAATCAATAGTCCTGGGATCTCCGGGGCTGAAAAGGCTCAGGAAGGCAATACTGTAGCACTGTCAGTTGCTGTGTGTTAGAGTGATAAGGTCCCTGATTGCTGAAATTTACAGTGGTCCATTTCACTGTGTGTGTGTGTGTGTGTGTGTGTATGTCTGGATCCTTATCTCTTTCATTCTCTTGAGTGCTCACTCCTCAGTTCTCCAATTAAAAAGAAACAGAATTAGGGTTTGTATGCCCTGTTTCATAATGATTGCTAAGCAGTCTGTCCATGTCCATGCAGTGCACTACGAGACAAGGCAAGGAAATAAGGATGTCACCTTGTTATTTTTGTGAAATAACCCTTTAGGAACACATGTCATTTTCAGTGTCAGTTAGTTGTGACACTTACAGACTTTCATTGCTCATTATTCGAGTCTATACCAAGGAGTAGTACAAGTCCCCTCTTCCGATCTGCCCCCAATCTGCAACAATCAGTGCAACTTATTTGCCTGGAGTGACATTGGATACTCTTAAAGCCAGCACAAGCTGACACATATCTACAGTAGGTTTAAAACAAGCCACCCAATAATTGCAGCAAGAAGACAATGTAACGACCCACCCACCCCCCCCACATGATCTTATTGTCCTACCTACTTTTCTCTCCATTCTTTCACTAAAACCTGCAATTTAATCCTCATCTAATTTATTTTTCACTTCTTTCAAGCAATTTCTGCAAATCATCTTAACATACAGTTGGTTCTATTCAACTTGTCACAAGAATTGCTGGCACTAAAATACCCCACAGAATTCAGATACATTCAGTTCGTGAAAGAATTATAACCGGTCTTAAAGAGAAAATTCCTTGAATTCCCAGTTTCCTCATGCGAAAATTGTCAATAGAAATATATTCAGAAAACCCACCATCTCCTACAGTGAGAGAAAGCTAGAGAAAGAGGAGAGATGAAGGAGAAAAAGAGAGAAAGAAAGAGAGAAAGTAAAAATCAACAGAAATGATGGTAATACGCGTTGCCTGGACGCTCTACCGACAGACTGACACCCACATATCATTACATGTGTACGACAAGTGTTCGTCAGTCGGTGCTTTGCTTCTCACAGCTCTTC
>JACXGK010004421.1:0-38353 GCA_016801125.1 Novumbra hubbsi
TGTACAGGGTTCGGTTTATTACGGCGAACCTGAATAATAAGCCAAACAGGCTGGAACAAAAAGGGCGTGCGCGCAGGCACGAACAGAGCACGTAGGCTACACGCAACAGCGACAATAACACACACGGAGACAAGACACACAGGGGTTTAAATACCCAGCTAACTGGGTACAGCTGAAGGGAATCAGGGAAGGGTGCCTTTACAGGACATGGGAAACAGGACAAACACATACGATGGCGCTAGAAGGCCGGCGACGTCGAACGCCGGAGAGTCACGCGCCCGGAGGTGGACCCACCACCAGGAGGCAACGTGACAGCATTATTTCTTCCGAAAACTGTAAAATATCAACCAAAATTGTTAATTTTGGGTCCCTATTTCAGTGTGATGGAACATTTTATAAAAAAAATTCAAAGATTAGATTAAGCTCTGATCAGATTAACCCCTGAAAAAAAATATCTCGTTTTTTTATGCAATCATAAAATACAGTGTTTTTGTGGTCGAGATTTGGAAGGGTTCTGCTTTACAGAAATACATAAACAACATGTCATTCTTTGCAGCAAACCATAGGCTTCTATCTTTAACCTGTCCGGAGATATGAATAGAAATGTAACAGGTGCGCTTTTTCGTTTTTTCTTTTATTATAGTGTTTTGCAGTCGAGATTTTGGAAGGCTTCTCCTTTACAGAAATACACATATCAGGAAACATTGTTTTTTTGGTTATACGCATCTTCCCTTCCATGTAGCTTTCACCACCTCAGTCTCCGCTATCTTTAAAAAAATACTGTCTCTTGTAGACCCAACTATTCGATAATGACATTCGTGGCCAACTATTTTGATTATTGATGCTAACGATTTCTATTGATTCGTTGTTGCAGCCCTGGTGTCAACGCAAATCCTAAGTATGCTGGCATCCTGTGGAGTAGAGCTTTATATAGAGTAATAAAACATTCTATGCACTTTTAAGGAAGTCCAGAGAACTTTCTTTATTAAAGTACACAGTGATGAATATTATAATTGCCTGTAGTCATACAACGAATGGCACTACAGTAATTTGAATCAAGCAACTTCAGAGAAGAAACTGATGCACGTGGTATACTGTTTCACCATAGTCAAGCACAAGCATGAAAGCTGAACGATTTGTTTCCTGTCCTAACTGTTTTACATTCAGTTGACTGCCAGTGGACTTCAACAAACGAAACTCAGGGGTAAACCAGGGAGCAGATCCAGCAAAGGAGACACATTTGGTTTTCAGAGGAGCAACGTCAAGGGTAGAAGAGAGGAGTGTGTCATAATGAAACACCAACTCCTCAGCAGAGGAGGTTGAGAGAACCATGCTTGTTTGAAGCCTGTTTTATAGAACAGATGTGCTGACAGACTTAATGTTCCTGTATGTAATGGTCCTGGGGAGTGTAGCTGGTACAGAGGTTAGAGGTACAGCTACATTCAACAGGATGGCAAAATAGTCAGAAAGGGTAAGGTCTAAGCCAGGCACATTTGAGGGGGAAAAACCTGTCGAGCATACTAGGTCCAGAACATGTTTACACATCAAAAATCAAAACAGTCCAGAAGAGATCAGAAATCATCAGAAAATGTACAAACGTTACTTGAGGTGGATGGCTTTAAGTGACCAACTGTAGGAGCTTTTTGCAGGTAATTATAGCCCAATGGTGTAGCTTCATTAAGTAACAGGAAGTGGTTTGGCTGCTGCCATGTTTCCAATAAGCACATCACATCAATGTCCTTTTCCATGATTGCATCACATATTTGTAGTGATTTATTATTAAGAGATCGAGTGTTCAGCAGAGCATAGGAGGTGGATTCAATCTGTGTTAAAGGTGAGCTAGGGTGCAGAAAGCTAACGACTTTCTCCACTGCTTGCAGGGAATTGAGATTAACCCCTTGGCAAGCATTTCGGTGCAAAATGGGGAGCCTCATCCAAATCGAGTAGATTACAGTCCATTGGCAAAGTACCGCAAACAGATTCATATCCTAGATGATTTTATAAAACCTTTTGGACTTGAAATGTTTGCAGCTTGTCTTTATATTGTTGAAACATGTGGTTTCTAACACTAACACCTTGTGCACACTGGTAAATTAAAGTAAAGGGCAATTTACGTGTGATCTTTTTATGTGCAACATGAAAGTGTTTTCCTATTAATAAGGATTTAGATCACATCCGTACCATCAGCTGAAATGTCTGCAGAGGTAAAAAATGCACTTTACTAGACTAAGATTTGGCTAATTCAGGCAGGTAAATCGATGAAATTTGGTTTGTTTGAAGAAAAGTACTGTGGTCAAGAGAATTTATGTTTTGTTTCTTAAGTGAAATCACTGAAGTACAAAGAAGTACAGGAGATAGCTGGAGTTTTTTAACAGGAGATAGCTTTCTTGATGAACACACTGAACTTAAATTGAGAAGCTACCAGAGCTGATTCAGCCTTTGAGAATTCACTGCACAGGTGTGGCTCTGTAAGAGACACAAACAAACGACACAATCACTTTTCCAAACCTGCTGAGGCCCAGTGGTGTTCCGACAAGCCAGTCGCCGGAGAAGACAGAAGCAGCAGCCTGAAATCCAATTTTGAACAGCTTATCAAGATCATAAAGGAGTCTGATAAACAAACCGTGATGTCAGGGAGCTCACTTATCAAAGGCGCATGCACTCAAAAAACAAGACTCTAAATCTACCTTGCAGCACTTTTCTTGCAACAGTTGGTAATTATCAATTTTGAAGTTAGTGTATCTCCAAAAGAGAACCGTAGAAAATACAGGCACATAAACTTGTCTTAGAATAATTTTGCATTAAAAAAATGCTAAAAAAAAGTGGAAATCTTAATAACTGAAATACTTTGATAAGGACACTACCGTTTAACACTGGTAATGATCTGGAATAGGCAGTGATGGTGCTTGGGTAAAACCAGGTTCGAGGCTCAACCAGTAAAAATAAATAATAGGCAATTACACTGTTTACTCACTTACAAAATCCAGCCATTTGTTTTACCAATGTATTTCAGAAAAGAAAAAGAACAGCAATATTTTGCAAGCAACAGCAAGATATCTCAGAATGTTCTATATCTGTAAATGTTTAATGTTTTGACCTATCCATGAGTGAATGTTGTTTATTTAAATTTTATTATTTAGCCTGTGTATCATCATCGTTTGAGGAAAAAAAACATGGTTTGAGAGCGGTATAATGTAATGTAACTACAAGTATTACAAAGGTTTTAACAATTAGAACTTGTTAATTATTCCTAGGCAGGTAAATATTATTTACAAATGTGACTACATGATACCTACAAAGGTCTAAGCCTTTAGGTTAACTTTTTCATAAATGGCATATTCCTGGGTAGGTGTCATGAAAGTTTCACTGTTGCTTTGACAGTTCACCATCAGATCACAAATATATATTTAAGTTCCAAAGAAACAATAAACACACGTTCAAAACTAGCCATAACAGACAGTAATCCAACTACGTAGGAAATAGCAATACTCTAGTGTCCATTCATAGTCAATAATCCAGTAATCAAAGTGTCATGGAAAGTTATTTCTTCAATGCAATGTTGTCTATGAATGGTTATTCCTCAAAAAAATTTATTCTGGTTCTGATCAACAGAAGCATTAAATTTGAATGCTAATATTTTATTATATTTTAACTTTATTCAACAAAGGCCAAGGTCTCCCAACTGAGCCCTGTATTAAAACAAGCAAAACCCAGGAAAAATGGAGTGAATAAGATGTACATTAAGAACATAAACAAGAGGGCTGATTAGCCAAAAGATGGTTAAGACCCCAAACGTTATACCTAAGACAGAGCAAGCCGTGCATCTGGCCACAAAGTACATTAAGTGAAGGCATGGAGAGGTTTTAAATTTTGATTCACAAGCCTGTGGAGAGAGAGAGAAGAGCGAGGAGACGGGGAGTTCCAGTCTCTGCATGTGGACTATCAATGGTTCCGCTGAATGCCGACGCTACTTGGCTGCGGGGCCGTGTTGCTCCACCCGGGGTCTGGGTTGTGAACAGGGCCCTGACCAATATGGTGCCTTTGGTTAGATTTTTGCTGGTGCCCCCATGGATGAACGGAGCCCCTAGCATTTGCCTGTTTCCGCCTATGCTGCGTGCCGGCCCTGGCTGTGAAGGCTGTGGCGAATCATACTGATGGAATTGAGGATATCCATGTATGTATTTTGTTCTTTTTCTGTCTTGTGTGTTGGTATACTTGCGTGCATAAGAAAACAAAAATGGTGGGATTGATTTTTGGTCAAAATGTTGTGCCATTTAGTCTCTGGGAGCACCTTCGTAGTCCCTAAACAGAGTGGCGCCCTGTCGCTAAAAGCTTTCCAATATGGGTAATCTATGTCTGACATGGATTCTCCATACCATGGGTCTATAAAACATGTGGTAATTTGCTGATGTTTTGTAAGCCTTAGTATGTCAATGTCTCAATGCCCTGTTGGGTCTGTCCTGTCGACCACCTGATTTATTGGACACTTTTGTTGTTAAGCTAAGCGGCCATTCATAAGCAAACTTTCTTTCATACATTTAGTTAAAATGTTGGACCCTCTAATTTGCCTTCATGCCATTTCTGTCTGACATTACTGCACCTTGTTGAACCTCATAAAGATCTAATAAACAGGTTGTAAACAAAGATCTCTTTTTTTACTAGCATAAAAGTCGTACTGCATTTTCTTTAATAGGGTAAGTGTGCTTGCATGGTCGTCAGCGCCACACCTTTCTGTCCTTGTTACACATTGTGTAATTAATATATTTCACCTCAGGCTGTGCAATTCCCAATGTTGTGGAGAGAAAATTGTGATAACTTTTGGGCTAGGGCACAATCGAGTACAATAAAGTGATATTAAAGTAATTGTCAAGCTCGTCTGTTCTGGTTTTAAAACCTTCAAAATATGTCCCCTCTGTAGCAGTTTATGGTATCAGCCATTGCCCCCTGCCAGCAGGCTCTGTGCGCTTTGCTATATTCCAAATGTAGATGGGGAATTTGGAGTTGGAACGTGTGAGTTCATGCATAGGGGATTGGTTTCAATTTAGAGCCACAACGTGAAATAATCTATTTCAAGTAGCGGGGTCCCTTTGGCCACCTGTTCACGCTCGCCTTGGGATTGAATGAAAGATGGCAAAAGGAAGAGGGGGGGTGGTAGGAGAAAGAGGCAGAAGAGAAACCAATACAGAGAAACAAAGACACATACAAAGAGAGGGATGATGAACGAGACTGCGTGAGTGAGTAGAAAAGGGGAGGGTTGGATGATATAAGAGAGAGAGGGAGGGACATTGACAGACTGAGTGTATGTAATTAAAGCAGTTTACTAAGAGGGCTTTTGGTGTTAAGAAAGCCCTCAGGCGTCCCTTTCAAACAGGGATTGTAGGAAGAGAGTGGAGAACATGACAGTTGGCATTGAATCCTAAACACCGTTTGCTCCCTCATGGCCGAAACAAAGAGATAAATAATATCTGATGACATACCAAATTCTTAACATATTCCAGACCTAATTTGGACAATAATGACCTGAGGCGCTTTTCACAAGTTAAAGACGATGTCCCGGCTTTGTTCTTTTGTGTTGTGACGCAAATGCTCATACCCGTAGGTAATTATTTTGCCTGGTAGAGAGTCAAACGTGCTAGGAGTCAAAACTATTTAATTCAAATATTTCTGCCGGTTGGTGGAAGGGTTAAGGGATTGGCTATTAGCCAGCAATTAGCATTGCGACTGCATGCTGCTACTCTGGCAAGGATTTCGCATGACTCAATGCAAATAATCACAATATACTGAAGAAAAATAAAAGCCAAATACCAAACATTTCCTCTCGCTTAAAACGGATTTCCACATTACGATGATAAGGAAATGCTCCCACATACAGAAACAATTTGGAACATTATTTAAAAGAAAATGTGGATATACATGAGAAACAGAATATATAAATCAGATGTATTCTTTTCCTACATATGCATTAGATATGTCACAGAACTCTGATACTCCCCTGTGGTGAGGAATCGACAGCCATTTCAGCATGCAGCATAATTGATTTCCGTGAAGTCTCCAAGCCAATCAGCTTCTATTGTAGCTCAGTGGTGGGACACGCCCGAAGCGTCAATACGGCAAGATTACACCATGAGTGTGAGCTTCCGACTCATTAGCCCTCATCGGCAGAGACCCTGACATTTCACTGTGTGTGTGTGTTTGACCGAAAGACAGGAAAAGGGACTATTATTATTAAATGTTTTATAACACTTTTATGAAACAGTTCTAGTTCTAATGTGAGCAATAGTGCATGTGTTATCAAAGCATACTGCCAATTTTTTTTGGGAACATATACACAAACAGCACATCAATCAATCAACAAATCAAGTTTATCTTATAATGCCACTCTTACTTAAGCAGTTATCTCAAAGTAAGTTCACAGCCACCCTGCATACAACCCCAAAAAGCTGTCAATGAAATGTTGAAGCACACTGGCTAGGTAACATTCTAGAAAGGCAGGCACCTAAAGAGCAGCTGGGCTTTGGGGTTTTGTCAGCTGGAGATCATCAACTCCCAGGCAACATAAATACTTTAAGTTGAAGGAGAATAGATTCAAAATAATTAAGCAATTAAGGTTAACTGCCTTGTTCAAATACAACATATTTTACCTGTTCTGCTTTAAGATTCCAGCAACATGTTGGTCACTAATGAGATGCTGTAACAGCTAGGCAACCTGCCTCCCCCATAGCTAGTACTGGCTCACCTAGATCCCACTAGACTACAAATACGGCCAAGACATGAAATCAGTCAATTCAGCCCACACCCCCTTTAACACACTTCAAAGCTCTTGTGCAATTTAGATTATACACTTGTTCACCACAAAGGCTACCCTAAAGAAGGTATAGGAAACTGCCATTTCACATTTAGTTGACGTTTCAATATGTTACTTTGATTGAGTTCTGGCCACGTTCTGCATAGGCTGTGGGAGCTGCCATTGGTTTACTAGCTTTGCAATGCGAACTACAGAAGGGAACAAAAACTCTCCCCCTCTCAACCAGACGAGTGTAATACAGCGAGAACAGAGTGTTTACAAATGATATGATCTGCAAATGAAGCATCAGGCCGCAGCTCTTAGGCCTGGACCAGAGTCCTGGCGAAGTGGCTTCCCTTCATCTGTCGCATGAATACCATCATAACCCACCTCTCTCTCCCTTACACATGCACTGCATTATTTCTTTCATACGTTTTCTCATTTTCATACATTTCATTATTTACTCCCTGCGCCCTCTTTTTCCTGACATGGCTTATTGTACATCCCCTACCAAACTATCTGTCTCTACTATCCACCGCCTCAAAACCTGCTCTTTCTTTCCTCTCCCCCTTTTGCTCTTGTCTAAAATTGAGAACAGAGCAGCTGGTAATTGAAGATCATTGTCTCTCCTTAGGCCCTTAGGATTTGCAATGTTTTTTTGCAAGAGCTCATCTTTGCTAGTCTTAACCGCAATCTAGCCAATTTTAGCCTCTCTTTTTGTTTGCTTCTTTCTCATAAACTCCACAAGCCTTTTTCGAAATTGGATTTCCAGTTAAGAGGGAGTCACACATTGTGTTAATGCTGCCTCCCCATCTATGTTCTCTTTCTCTGCTCTCCCTTTCTCTCTGTATCTCTCCCAGAATTGTCCCTGTTCAGTCTACCTGAAAAAACATTCCTCTTCCATGTGATTGCTCTGAAATCACTGCATTCGTTCAGAACAAAGGTGTTTTTTTATGTTGTACCTTTAAAGAAAATAAATGAATTTGATAGTTCATTTGAATGTTACTTGGAAAGTACATTGTAATTACAGGATTGCTACGCAGCAACAAATGTTGAAACTCAGTACTTAAGGAATTTATTTTTTATTAAATAGAGTTTAGCTTTAACATAAGCATTGTTGCTAGATTCTTTGGATTTCAAATATTTCTTTGGCTGTGCTTATGGAAAAGTCTGGGATCTTTTATTTTTGCTCATGCAAAAAAAAAGAATCCTTCATATTGTTGTTCTGTTAAGTATGGTTTGTTCATCTTTCTATTTATGTCTACCATTGTATAATGCTTTGGATGAAATAGATGCCTAATTGCTGGGTATGTATTGAAATGTCTCAGGTAGAAAGTTATGAAATGTAAATGCAATGTAGTAGTGTAGGTTTTGTGTTATACACAAAGGATTCAAAGTAAAATTCACGGGATGTGATACACAAAGTATTTTTAAATATTGTATGTATTGTATATTCACAAAATGTGAAATCTCTATTAATGCATTATCGTTAGTGATTTATTCTGACTGTGAATAATGTCTGTGCATGTGCCAAATTAAAATTTTGTTTTTTCACTTTAGTATGTTGTATTTTTTGCTTGTTTTGAGTTTCATTAGTCTTGATAGGTTTTCCCCTGTCAACCCTTTAGCACCCTCTGTGTAGGACTGTTCAGTTTGTGTTTTGACTTTGTGTTATTTGTTTTGTACACATTGCTAAATCTGAGATTTACAGTGTAACTAATCAAAGTTTAGATTCCACCTTCAACTTGATTATTGCCTTATCATTTTGTATTTTAGCCCTATGGTCATGTTGATTTGGTTAGCTACCCCAAGCCACACATGGTAAAATGTTAGATAGATTGCCAAGCGTCTATGTAGTAAGTGCCTAAGGCTAATTAAAGGGGTGTTTCTGCAATTCTCTTTGTATACTGTAGTGGACTTTCATCTCATAATGCATATTTACACTTCACAAGTCAATATACATTTAATATTGTCCTAATTGCGTAGCCTTGGTCAGGTGTTAACAGTCCCGGCTCCTGAAAGACCAAAATAAAAAGACCTAAAAAAACTGTCAAATAGTAAAAGATTATTTTGAGTAGTTGTAATAACATTTGAGATATATGGCGAGTTTCAGAGAGGTATTTGTGCATTTTCTTTTTTTTTCATTTTAGTCAATTTGTAATTCATATTTGTCATTCTGGAGTACAGTGGACATACGATTTGTATTGAAAATGCAACAAGTACCGTTCATAAACTCATATTTCAAATGTTATTACAATTGCTCAAAATAGTCTGAAACTCACCAATATATTTCAAATGTTATTACAATTGCTCAATATAGTCTCTTGCTATTTGGAAGTTTTGCTAGGTAGGTTATTTTGAGGAATACTGCCTTTGTTGCAACACATCTTCACACTCTCTAATATGTCTCTAATAATGGGATTATGAACACTAATTATCATTTGAAACATGCATTTTTCCACAACGTAAAAGACAGTTTACTCTAATTCAAGTTTTATTATGCAGTCTGATTAGATGTCAAGGTAGTCAGGCAATTCTGCTCTACTGCTCCACTCTGTTTGTTCTTGATGTTTCTTTAAGTTGATTCATTTCTGGCGTAGGTCCGATTGACATTAATTTGTCGAGACAAAAAGAGAACAAATTTTAGTAATCAATTCCCTCTACAGTGTATCCTTTTTCAATTGTACTAAACCACTGAGAGACCTGAAGATTTCAGAATCTGTACATTTCAGGAACCCTTAGCATTTTGTCGAGCCTGACAAGCACGCCTGGTGCACTTTTGACAACCCCTCCATTTAGCCTTCTCAGAAGATAAGGAGGAAGCTTTGGTGTTTTGCTCTGCTGTCATTTCTGCCAACATGAAGGAAAGTTTTAAATGAGCTTGATTTGGGCAGGGTATTGATGGGAAGCAAAAGGTATAGGAAAAATAATCCTTGGTGTAAAGCCATGGATTACCCATTTCAACAAAAATACCTTTGTTTATATCTTTTGCGTGTTTCAATACTAATTCAATAGGAACTTTTTGGAAAACAAATGGCCTGAACAGTATAATTCAGAGTTTCCACTCTGGAATTTTGAGTATTATGTTCAACAATATATGAAATAATTTAAATAAATAAATAACCTTAATAAATATATATTTTCAAAATAGTAAATATACTGTGCAGTCAACATAGTACGTTTTTTTTGGTTTTGTTTAGGCTTGGTACGATCCAGCACATTGGATTTTAAATGAAACAATCGCTAATACGTTATGGTGCAGACTGTCAGCTCTAATTTCATATAATTTACATCCATATAAATCATTACTGTGTATAAACGACAGTCTTTTTAATACTCATCCATATTATTGGGGACCAAAATTTAAATTAACATAATCTTCCAAAAAAAATCCGATTTCGTGTATGAATGCCTGAAATCTGTAAACCTAGGGAAGAGACATCTTACCTAATCAGTTTTGTCTGGCCTGTACTACAGCAGCTTTCAGTTCCTGTTAGTTTCTTGGTATTTTTACCTTTAGTCTTCACTGTGTGAAACGAATACTCACTTGGATTCTGGTTGGGTGATTGCCAATCAAGAACATTACACTTTTTTGCTCTTAGAACTCCTTGGTTGCAACTTCCGCTGTGGTAAGATGGGAGAAACTGCATAAAAACTGTGCTCCAAATAAAACTCACAGTATAACTAGCTTAACATATTCTGCGGGTCAGACTACATATGAACATTCAGTCAAGGAACAACTACAACCATGTTGCAGAGAAAGGAAAGCGAAAAAAGGCAAAATTGTTAAAAAAGAAGGATGTGAAGCTACACAACTGTCCACATGTGAACGTTCATGGGAGGAACCAATAGACTCAGTGGTGCTAGCTGAACTGCATAACAGGAACACACAGAGGCAGTCATAGACACGGAATACATCTTTTTATAAACTGAAAAGTAATATTACAATTTAGAGCAAAACTATAGGATACATCTAAATGCCTCCACCTTCACTCACTTTCTTATCACTGTCGTTTTTGGACAGTAGGACATTTTTGTCAGGTGGCATCCAAATTTCCTTGGAAAGTTTGACCCTGAAACACAACATCCTCCAGTTGGCGGGTTGGCAATGGTAGCCAGTCACAGAAGCTCTTATAAAGAGTGACTTACAGTAAGTGCACTCCTCTTAAGGTGTGTGATTGGTTAGGGTCTAGAAGATTGTTAGGGTCCAGAAGATTGTTTTGTGAGTTTAACAGAGTGGGTTAAAAGAAACTGCACAATCAAGCATTTTAGAAAGAAAAGGAAGAATACCAGTTGGTAGTTTTGGACATTACAGGGATTAAGAGTTGGTTTCTTGAGGAGAGTGGTCTTGAAGTCAAGACACAAGATGTGTCTTGAAGTCAGATGTAACACAGCCAGTGGATAGGGAGGAGTTGATGAGGGAGGAAAGGGATAGAGTCAAGAGAACAAGACAATGTCTTAAGAGAGGTGAGAGAAAGACATCAAGGATTAAGGTACTCCACTTATTTTTCCATATAATCTTAACCTTATTTTTATTACTCAATAGGTGGGCGTGGATACCCTCGACCAGATGGCCAGACCGTACTGTGTAAAAGGAAGTACTCATTGCTGGCCTGTTGCAGTGTTTTCTAACCTTTTAGTTATGGCTGCTATCAATGCACATGAGCTGTACAAGCAAAGACTCGACAATACAATCAGCAGAAGACATTTCATAATGGATCTGGCATGTGAGCTTTGTGAAAACGACATGAACACAAAGACAGCCAACAAGCAGGCCACTAAGGAGGCTGCACGTCCCAATCTCCCTCTTCCTCGGCCTCAGCAGCTCACAACCAGAAAGAAGACACATCCCTAAATAATTTAGGGATGTGCATGAATTGACAAATTATCCTTTTTTAGTAGAATGTCAAGATGAGTTTTTTTAAAACCGCTTTTTTTTAAACCGCTCTTCTACTTTTTAAGTTCAATTCATCTACACCTCAGTGCTGGGGAGTATGTAGCTCAATAGGTGACCAACCACATATTCTGGGATGGCCCCAAGATAATTAATTATTGGCAGGATATTCAAAAAGAAATTAAACTAATTTTAGAAATACATTTGGACCTAAAACCATCCTCTTTCTTATTGGGTATTGTACCAGAGGATAAGATGGGAAAATATAGATCATATCTAACAGGAATTGTATTATTACCAGCCAAGAAGATGATTACGGTTGTGTGGAACTGTGATAATTAATGTTAACCAAACCTAGAATTATTTTTATTTTATTACCTAAACCCATACCTTAACAACAGTGCTGCGATCCCTAACCGTTAACCGTAACTTTAAAATGAACTTGTAACTTATCATATGTTTGTGTACATTGGTAATATATGGTACGTTTTTGTAGCGTTCTTTAGATATATTATTTTGTAATAGTGTTTGCAACAAACGGAACGTTTTAGGTCATTTGTAGTTTATTACGCATTTCGGTAGCACATTGTATTGTAACGTATCATATGAAAACAAGAGTCACATATCAGCATGTAATATGTTTCATATTCCCCTGAGACCACGTTGTGCACGCAGAATTAACATCAATGATTGTTTGTTGTTTCCTGACCCTATTAGGCAGACTACATTCACTACTCTACAGTGCGTTTGCACGGTTAAGTCACAATTAGTTGCTCAGCGAAAGAATTTAGTGGCCTGACATTATCCTGAGTGAGTCAAGAGCTCAAAAGAGAACTTCATCTCATTCTACAACACCAGAGTGAACTGCTTCGTAAAAGTCAGATGGCAAGGTATCATATTACATGAAGTAAAATTGCAATCATTTCATAACCAATACCCCATGGAGACAAAGCAAAACACTGTCTGAAAATGTTAGTCCCAATGTATCCAATCATGTTATTATTTTGTCTTCATTTCACACTGTTTGTTAAACCAGGAACTAGCTAGATCGCATGGAGCTGAAGAAGAACACGTCCTTGAACAAAGACCAGGATTTTGCTTGCCGACACGTCCCACATAATGTTGAAACTAAATCACAGCCAGGAAATGGCTGTCAAATGACTGCCAGCATTTGACACTCAAATTAGTGTATTCAACATAATTAGTCTTTTAACAAATAAGTGCAGCTCCAGATCAACACACATTAAAAATCCCAAAGGTCCTCCAATAGCAAATTGTTTCCAAAATGGGGAAAATAATCATCAGTATACATCTTTTATCTCATTCACAATGGATTCTTAGCTTTTATACTTAAGCAGAAAAAGATAAGCAATGTAAATATAACAAGTAAAATACTCTTGTCTTCTTTTGGGGATAAAACTCAACCCTACGTCAAATGTACTGCCACCCCCCGAGATACAATACCTGGCCTTCTGATAATGGATGTAAGGTGTGTAATAGCCGAAAAAGCGGTTTGAGGAAATAGGTTCAAATACAGCTCACCTCCTGGCAGGTGCATTGCAGGGGACAGAGGGGACACCCAATACAGCCCTTATCTAATCTCTAATCTTCTAATGAGTCATTGAGCCATCCATCTCTACTCAATGAGAGTGTGGGGTCCTATGTTTTCCTGGGCCTAATTACATCGTGCCCAGTTAGCAGTGAACAAGGCTCTCGCTTTAAATGGGTAAGCGATCCAGGAGACAGTGTCCGCTTTGCTTAAGCCACTCCGGGTCTGGTTTCTTAAATGGCGTGCAATTGGATGCCATAGTCGACACTGGACAGTGTCCAGTGACCAACACACTGGACAGTATTGTTCCTGTCAATGGGAGAAGGGTACACTTCATCCCTCCAGGCTACAACACTGAAAAGGGACTCGCCATTCCTGGCATTCTTATTTTGCTGTATTTTATTTTTAGACTTTTTTGAGTTTTTGTCAAAACATTTTTTAATGTTTCAAATGGGTAGATTATAAATACCATGTGTTGGATGTGATTGACTTGGAACATTGCCTTATTTTTAACATAACACTAAAAACATCCCTGGGCAGAAAAAGAAAAAAAAAAAAAAAATAGATTGTCTCTGTACATTTCTTTTAACATCAGTGGCTGAGAAAAACAAAGAAAAGAGCTAAATACTCATCTATAATTTTCTGTGTTGACAAAAACAGAAAGTGCCTTGAGTGATCTCTGCTACATCATGCTCAAGACAAACTATGTTTCAATGTGTGTTGTTGGTTTGGTCTTCATGAGATGACAAACTATTGCTGATAGAATTTTGTAACATTACAACATTTAGCAACATCCCTACGGCAATGAATACATGATGATTGGCTAACAGTTTTAACTTTGTTCTTTACCTTGCACTTTACTTTTCTTTCTTTCCCTGTTGTTTTCAAAAAAGTTTTTACTGAGACTAAGCCACATGGAGCATGCAACAGAATATGGAAAGCATTGAATGCATTCCAATTTCATGTTTTAGTGTACTGCATGTAAGGTATTTAGCAATTTTAAAAACGTTAAATACAATTTTTATTTTTTTATTTACTAACTTTATTTTGTGTACAACGTTTAAACAGCACTATTTTTCGAAGTGTGTATTTAATACAGGAAATGTATATTTTTACCTAAATGTATATGTTTACCTGAAAGCATGTGTGTTCCTGAATGCATATGTGTTCCTGAATGCATATGTGTTCCTGAATGCATATGTACATGTTTACCTGAATGTATTGCAGGACTATGTTATTGAATTAGATCATAGAAATGGAAAGAGCCTAAGCTAAAGTGGGTTTCGGGAGAGATCGATTTTAGACAGTTTATTTCAATTTATATTGTTGTAATGTTGTTTGTGCTTGTTTGTGATTATTTCTGCTGTTCAGAAATATTAGGCAGAGACATAAACTTTATCAATCCGTGAACAGCTTTGTTTGTAGCTTTCAGATCCTTAACATCAGATGGTAAAGGTCACAGAAAAGCTGGATATGCTGTCACTCTGAAATGAATAACAGCAGAAGTTCACTGCTAATCACTGTGAAAAAATACACTTAAATAAGTTAAAGGTAAGCACCATCGTTTAAAGCAAAAGCACAGTCATGCAAATAGCTCTACAGGAACCAACTTATTTTTTTCTGTCCTCACCATGTCCTCTGTTTCCAATGGCATATATTTTCACACAAACACATTCAAACAGAAAATACAATTAAATACCCAATTATTGCTTCCCTCTTTTCCCCCTTGTGTTACATGACTGGGGTCCTCCTTTGTCTCGTGTACAAGTGTAAATGAATAATTAATCGGTCTAAAGTAAAGGAAATTATACAACATTGCGCCATGGTGTGTCCACTCTAATGGTATGAGGCCTATTCTAATGCCTAGACCATCCTGTGAGTGCATTTCTTACCATAAGCCCCATAAGTGGTAGTAAACCTGCCAGTGGCCGCGAGCAGACCATATCCCAGATTTATGACAAGCGTTTCTTTCTGCATTGCACGACCAGAGAGTGGGGCTGCAGATAAGCTCGAATAAGTCCTTAAACCAAGCTTTCTTCCATCAACTATTAAAGGGAGAGAGGAAGGAGTGTTGTGTATGGAGACCCTCATGGATAAAACGTAGGATATTATGTCTACTCGAAGGTCCCTGGGTATTGAAGAAAAATAACCTGGTGGCTTCTCATTTGAAGTCGGCAAACAGTCAAGTCAAGCGGACTACGTCCAGTAGTTAGATCTTTTTGTCAGATGTTACTAAGATATACTGAAATATAATTACAAGCATTTCATAAGTGTCAAAGCCTATTATTGACAATTACATTAAGTATATGCAAATAATCAATATTTGCAGTGTCGACCCTTCTTAAGACCTCTGCAATTTTCACTGGCAAGCTGTCAATTAACTTTTGGGCCACATCCTGACTGAATGGGCTATTTTTACATAATCAATGCTGGGAGTTTGTCAGATTTTGTGGGGTTTTGTTTGTCTACCCTCCTCTTGAGGATTGACCACAAGTTATCAATGGGATTAGGGCCTAGGGAGTTTCCTTGCCATGGACCCAAAATATGTCTTGTTTCTCAAACCACATTGTTGTCACTTTTGCCTTATGGCAAGGTCCTCCATCTTGCTTGAAAAGGTCTTGTTTGTCACAAAACTCTTCTTGGATGGTTGGGAGAAGCGGCGCAAGGAGGATGTTTTGGTAAACATTTTTATTTATGGCTGTGTTCTTAGGCAAGGTTGCATCTCCCTTGGTTGAGATGCAACCCCACACATGAATGGTCTCAGGATGCTTTACTGTTGGCATGACACTGGACTGATGGTAGTGCTCACCTTTTCTTTCTCCGGACAAGTGTTTTTCCGGATGCCCCAAACAATCAGAAAGGGGATTCATCAGAGAAAATTACTTTACCTCAGTCCTCAGCAGTCCAATCCCTGTACCTTTTGCAGAATATCAGTCTGTCCCTGATGTTTTTCCAGGGAAGAAGTGGCTTCTTTGCTGCCCTTCTTGACACCAGGCCATCCTCCAAAAGTCTTATCCTCTCTGTGCTTGCATATTTACTCACACCTGCCTGCTGCCATTCCTGAGTAAACTCTACACGGGTGTTGACCTGATCCCGCAGCTGAATCAATTTTAGGAGACGATCCTGGAGCTTGCTGGACTATCTTCCCAACAATTTAACCTCTCTCCTTGAAGTTCCTGATGATCCAATAAATGGTATATTTAGGAGCAGCAGCAAAATCATTGCCCGTAAAGCAGTTTTTGTGCAAAGCAATGATGGCTGCACCAGTTTTCTTGCAAGTAACCATTGTTAACAGAGAAAGAACCATGAATTTAAGCCCCACCCTCCTTTTAAAGCTTCTAGTCTGTAATTCTAATTCAATCAGCATGACAGAGTGATCTCCTGCCTTGTCTTCGTCAATACTCTCACCAGTGTTAATAAGAGGATCACTGACATGATGTCAGCTAGTCTTTTTGTGTCAGGGCTGAAATGCATTAAACATGTTTTTGGGGGGATTAAGTACATGTTTTTATGGCAAAGAGGGACTTTTGCAATTCATCTATGACATTGTGGAGTATATGCAAAAGGCCATCATAAAATTTCATATTTGTGTCATTCTCAAATCCTTTGGACACGGCTGTACACTATATGGCCAAAAGTATTGGGCCACATCTCTTGATCATTGAATGCAGGAGTTTCATGCAGTCCCATTGCCACAAGTGTATACAATCAAGCACCTAACCTTGCAGTCTGCCTTTACAAACATATGTGAAAGAATGGGTCATTTAAAAGAGCTCTATGCTAAATTCCAGTGTGATACTGTAATAGGATGCCAAATTGCTTCCCTCCTAGACAGGATTGTATCAAGGCATAGATCTGGGGAAGGGCACAGAAACAATTCTGCAGTATTGAAGGTCTCAATGAGCACATTAGCCTCCATAATCCGTAAATGGATGAAGTTTGGACTCATCCTAGAGTTGGCCGCACGGCCACTGGGATCAGAGGAGAAGGACCTTAGTTAGGGAGGTGACCAAGAACCCGATGGTCACTCTGACAGAGCTCCAGCACTCCAGAGCTCCTGAAGACAGAACAACATTTCGGAAGAGCGACCATCTCTGCCAACCAATTAAGTCTGTATGGTAGAGTGGCCAGATGAAAGCCACTCCTCAGTAAAAGGTACATGACAGCCCACCTGGAGTTTGCCAAAAGGCACCTGAAGGACTCTTGGCCTGAATGCCAAGCAGCATGTCTGGAGGAAACCAGGTCCTGCTCATCACTTGGCTATCCCTACAATGGTGTTGGCAGCATCATGCTGTGGGATGTTTTTCAGCGGCAGGAACTGGGAGGATTAAGGGAAAGATGAAGGTAGCAATGTACAGAGACATCCTTGATGGAAATCTGCTCCAGAGCTAAGACTGGGGCAAATGTTCATCTTCCAAAAGAACAATTACCCTAAGCACACAGCCAATACAACAAAGGAGTGACTTCGGGACAACTCTGTGAAGGTCCTTGAGTGGCCCAGCCAGAGCCCAGACTTGAACCTGATTTAACATCTCTGGATAGATCTTTGTGCGAAGTTTGTAGCATCATACTCAAGATATTTAACATACTTCAACAAAGTATTGAGCTAAGGCTGTGGATACTTATGTTATTCATTTTTGCAAATCTAGTAAAAAAATTAAAACAACCTTTTATTGTGTGTAGAATTTTTATGGAAAAATGTATTGAATCCATTTTGGAATAAGGTTGTAACATAACAAAATGTGTATTGAATGCACTTCCTCCTAAATAGTGCCCTGGTCATAACACGCAGCATGATAGGGCTCTGGTCAAAGGTATGCACTGAATAGAGAACAGGGTACCATTTGGGATTTACTGTGGCTAAGATCTTAATAAATTGTCAATGAGTGTTATGATATAATTTAGTTTGTGCCTTGTTTGTGCCTTGTTTAACAAAGACCGATTGGATTCTTAGGCTGGAGTTGAGCAATCCATCCACCTTCGGTGTGAAATGAGCCAAGTGTCTCATCCATGAATATGTTACCTAAGGAGCAAACACCCTTGAAATGTGTTTGTTTATCACTGGAAATAAGTAGGACCAAGCCATGAGTAATGCTTTGCCTTGAACCCACATTATAAAGACAGGCCTAATTCTGCAATAATCATGACATGACACCTGTCATAGCCAATTGCAACAGCATTTATTACAAATGAATCTCCTGCACCACCTTGAAATGTGGTGATTTATTAATCACCTTGATGCAGCTAGTCAGATGTGATGTGCTACGGTGAACTGGCTTAGATAGAACTGGCTGCTGTGGAAAACAATGCCAAAATTATGGAATGTTTGTTTGTTTAGTTCAGATTGAACAAAGCATCAGCCTGAGGCAGTGGCAGGATCTCTTTGCCGAAGGGAGACCGAGCATTAGATGGGGTCCAGACAGGTGACACTGGCTGGAGTGATGACCGAGCATCCTGAAGGATGACACCTCGCCCCCGAATGGTAACGTGTCCTTGTGCTTATGGATGCAGCAGAACCCTAGGTTACTGTAGGTGTCGCAGTGAAGCTTGAAGGAGAGGCCCAGGGCAGAATGTAGGTGACAGCTTCCCCACTTAATCTGCTGACAGTTTAGTGACTGGGCAAACAATTTTGCAGATTTCAGTGAGTGCATAGAAATGCTTGTGTTACTAGCTGCCGGACAGTCCTATTTCCTTTGAACAAATTTGTTTTTTTCTGAAATGGATTAGCACTATTTTTTTCAAATATATTAACACACTTCTCAAAACTAATACCATATTGACCCCACACTTGAAATCTTACTCAAAATCAATACCCATTGCACACTGGTAAGAGTATTTGAAAACACAGGATTTCCAAAAATATAATATATATAACATAATAAATCAAGATAAAAAAAAAAAATCTCAACCTTAATATCCTATATCTTACCTGTGCTGGAGATTCGTTTAATTCATAAAACATGCATGGTCAACCGCCCTCAACTCTCAATTCCACAAAGTTTACTTACAGTAAATGATTTAAATTGAAACTCAGCTTTGACTGTACTGTTTTTCTCAAGTTCATGTCATGTACAAGAACATGGCAAAGTACCTGTTCCTGTTTCTCTCTCCCATTCATTTTCTCTCATTCATCCCTTTCTTCTCCCTGATGTTGTCATCTATTTTACCTAAACAGATCATCTGACCTGTGGCCTTTTTTTATTCATACCAACATCAGAACTGTAATTTCAGAATGTGAGAATTGCGAGGGTTTGGTTATTGAAGGGCATTGGTTTGTTTTACATGATAACATGCTGACAGTTGTTTATATAGATTTGCAAAAAGAAGTGTGAAAACAGGTAAAGAGTACTTATGGTTTTGTGTAGTTTAGCATATATTGTTCATATAACAACTTTTAGTTTGTTAAAGCGATCGTAAAACAAACTGCTAATACATGTTTTAGTGTGTATTACAATACTCCGCTATCCTGGAGAAAACAATACATGTTCTCATTGAAATCAAGGAAAAATGCAGTAGCTGTAGTGCTTTGGGATGTAACTTTTTTTAATTTGCTTATAGGCACAGAGCTACTTCTGTTTGCCTTAGTGTAGGAAATACAGGCAGTGAAAATAAGAGAAACACCTAACAATATATTAATACCAAGGACTTAATAATAAGTCCAAATAAGAAGTAGGGATGAACTGGGTGTAGTCGAATAGTGTATTGTTTTTTAAGTGATGAAGAACGTAGAAATCTACTTCGCAATTTGTGCTCCAGAACATCCAATAAAGCTTAAATTGAGATCTGGTGATGGAGGAGGCCATGGATGACATTTGACGCAATAAAACCACTCTTTAGTTCAGCAGTGTAGATGGGAAAAGTATCATCATGATGGAAGAATGTAAATGTAACATTTTTTTATTTTTATTCTGTGGTTATTTTAGATTTTTCGCATTGAGACATTTACTTGTTAAATTTCTGCCTATTGTTGTCGGTCAGCTTCCATTGTTCCTCTTTGCAGATGCAATTTGTTCATGTAATGTCGTTGTTGATTGTTCCCCTAAATATATTGAATGATTCAGCAGTTTTTGTGACCAATGCACATGTAATTTAGTATTTGTTGCCTCGAAAGATTTATATGTTCAAAAATGTCAGACCTCTTTAATTGCTTACACAAATGTACTGCTAATTCTCAAGCAACATAAGGTGACCTCTGTAGCAGCGATTGTAATTGTGATTTTGTTAATTCTTCAATCAACTTATTCATAAGATTTCGCCTTCGAGGTACGATTGTCAAGAATGGACTTATGTAGGGTAAGAGAAGTATGCCTCAGATGCGTGATGGGGTAGTAGCTCAAAGGGAAATACAAATAACTATAGTTCTAAATGAAATCCATGCCACAATTATTGACCATGTTGTTAGTCATGGCCGTTCCATAAAAGAGGATGGGGAGGTTATCAAGTCCAATGTCAGTAGATCAATAGTAACAATATTTAAGAATAACATAAGTTCATTCTGTGTGTTACTGTACTGTATACATTACAATGTTAATAATAATATTAATACACCAGGTAATAAAGGCCTGAATGGATAATCTGTAGAGTGGTCTTAAGAGGCTAATTGGAAAGATAATGCTGGTCTTATTTAACCAAGGTGTGAATATTGTGCACCATTGTTGCACCTTGACCGTGACCATATTGGTCCAGGTGTGTACTCCTGAAACCCACGATCAGCTCCTTGTTTTTATGCGTTTGTGTGTCTTTGACTTATTTTGAACGTCAATTCTTTGACCGACATTCAGTGTCCCTACAGTTCGTGTTATTTTCTCCATTTCCTTCTGCTGGCATCCCCTCTCCATGCATCCTTGTTAAGATCAATTGGAGAAGGTCAGAGGTGAGGGACCTCTGGCGTTCTCATCAGAGTATTGAGGAGGCAAAGACGCTATAAAAATGGAATCGAGAAAACCCTTCCCTCTCATCCGCTCTTTGTTCTCTGCTCCTGAATATGTGTGGATAGAGTTGTTTATCAGCAGAAGACATGCAACATCCAAAATGTTTTAGAGGAGATATCCAATACAATGCAGCGCTTTAGATAGTGAGCCTGGCAGCAATCATAGAGAAGCTGGACTGGGGAAAAAATAAAACGTGTTAAAAGGCTTACCCATCACTCACCCAACCCAGTAGACAAATCCATCTTTTTGCTTTAATCTATCTCCACCACACATTCTCTCTCCCCATATTTATCTCTTTCCATATAATGCTTGAGCTGGGATTTTTACAAATTTGTTTTGGAGGCAGATCTGCCTTTCAACCCAACATGTATGTGATTGTTTGACTCAATGGAAAAGGTGACTGTTACGTACAGACCTGGCAGTTACTCGGTTAAAGTTTAAAATGGTTTTGGTAAGAATATGGGTTAAAGTTAGGGTTTTGGCTAGGTTTAACTAACTTTGGTCAATGTCTCAGAGCATTTAAGCAATTTGCTATTCAAGCTCTGCTCTTTGACTTAACAAAACCATGTTTTCAAATCACATTTCCATGACAAACATTGTTAAGCATTGCAATTGTGAAAACATATGCTGTGTGATTGTTGTAATAATAATACTTAGCAAGCAACATGGGCTGTAATGGTTTGTCCAGACAGGCTTGCTGGCTTAGCAGATATTTGTTTTTTAGAAAGTATATAGACTGTTGAATCAACCAATACTATTTGTGAATTATTTGAACTAAAAAATGTCAATTAAAGATAGTAGAATATATATACTTTGGCATGACAGTATAAACATGTGGATGTATTCAACATTATGACTATATGCCATTTGCTTCGATCTGTACTAGTTAGCTGTGATACATAGAGTAAATATATATTACCACATTTTTTGTGGTCAATGCTCACCTAATCACTCAAAACCAGGCAGCAACAACCACACATCCCTTTGAATGCCCAATATTGTGTTCAGGTCAGTCTTCCCATGAGCTTAGCCTCCAGGCAACACCTGCTCAGCTCCTCGTCACTAGCCCAGGAACGTCCCTAGTAGACCACGTCCAAGTTCTTGGCCATACTAATTCCATATTTTTCCTCAAAATTTGCATTAACATAAATATTTTGCTGGAAAACTTAATTATATTCCAGCAATCCGTTATGCTCTCCAATGTGCATTGTTCAAAAGAACCAGTCAGATGCAAACTGAAAATGGACAATTGCCAAGCTAGTTTCATTCAGAATTGCCACTGGCCTTTAAGGCCTTAAACTGCAGCCCTTAAGGCATGTCTGGTCAGTCTTGGGGAAAGTTCTGCCAGTGGCTGAATGACATGTGTTGTTTGGTTACTAAATGGTTGCGCTTAGCCAGTTGCAAACCATCAATTTGGTTGTTATCTTAGTGATATTGTTTTTTTTATTGTAAATACAGTGGGGCGAACAAGTATTTGATACACTGCTGATTTTGCAGGTTTTCCTACTTACAAAGCGTGTAGAGGTCTGTCATTTTTATCATAGGTACACTTCAACTGTGAGAGACGGAATTTAAAACAAAAATCCTGAAAATCACATTGAATGATTTTTGAGTAATTCATTTGCAATTTATTGCAAACTTAACTTAATTGTTATATAAGGCTTGATGTTTTGAATTAAATTATTACCAATGGGATTGATTAAAATTTGTTGTGAAGAAATGTTGAGATGACTCGTGATTGAAGAATTCTGACATTTGTTTTTCTCTAGGTATCATTTGGCAGACGTTTTCATGAACTGAGTTTAAAAGATGTGAAAAATGTATTAGATGAGAGACTTGGTGGAGAAAAAAACGTATCAAAATATCATTTCTCAGGCAACTTGGTCCTTTGTTAATGCATGCCACCAGATAATAACTTTCCCATTTTTGTTTTTGCACCAAGCAGGGAGAGATGAAACCTGGATAAATCATGAAACGCACTCTCCCTTCAGTGTCTGCATCTGCCCACAAGATGAAATCCTTTCATCACAATTTAGGGGCTACCGGCACCGTTATGAGAATTATAGCTTCACTTCATGTAGATGCCCCATTACTCAGAACAAGTGGGATGGCCTCCAAGTACGCCTAGTTTCTTTATACACTGAGGGGAAATTGCATATTGATTGCAGGGGATGGAATGTGTGTGCGCGTGTGTTTGCATGTGCGTGTTTTTCTGCACACTGAGTAGTGCGTGCAGCCGATTTTTGTTGACAAACCACGGTAAGCAGGAAGGGCGGCCCCTTCCTCAATAGGCAGAATGGAACAAGGAGTAAAGGAGAAAGAGGGAGTGGTATAGAGGAGTCTGTTTCCACACTAATCTATTTATTTTGCAAAGTGAGGCCATTCATTCTGGTTAACGTGACACTTCCCTCCCCGACAGAGGTTTTAGATGAACAGCTCGAAGGTAGAGTGGGAAAGGTGGGGTGTACTGTATGTGTGTGTCTTTGCATCAGGTACGATGAGAGTGGATTCAAGTGTAATCATTTGTCAGAGAGAGCCATTAGTATAGCATATAGACAACAAAGGGGGTCTAACAGAGAATGATCCTGCCGGACTGCAAAAGAGCACATGGAATTGGCTAGTTAGGCCCGCAAATATTCACAATGCATTTGTGGTCCTTGATCCGTCTGCTACAGTGACTGTAACATCACCGCATTTTCTAATTTCCTCTCCAAAAAAAGCATCTAACACAGTGGTACTCCTTGTCAGGTGGAGAGGAGCATTCTGGGTGGTTCACAAGCAGAGTTCTAAAACTTGCATTGCTAAGGAAAATGTAAAACTGTTTTAACTGTATTAAGCTTATATGAATAAAAATATACTATGATTGTAACAGTGCTAGTGGAATTGTTAGTTAGCTAGTGGAAAACAACCTTTTTTTGGAGAGTGTAGCTATGGAAATAGGATTGATCTAGTGCTGCAATTAAGAGGATTGGAAAATAACTCAGTGTTCCACGTTGGTGATTTGGTGTTTTGTGAGTGCATCAATATTTTAAATTTTGACAGTTGGGTACAGCTTGTGCCATGTCGGCTGTTGCCTTTTTATGTTAATTTCTAGTTCTAGTTCTGTTGCTATGTTCATTTATTTCACTGGCGTCTCATTTACTCTAATCATGTTCACATCTACCTTTGTGCCTGTGTCCTGCTACTCCCAGATATGACAGGAATGTATAATGATAGGTATAATTCTCAGTTGAAGACTGTAGTTTGACTGAAATTCAGTGTAACTGGACATCCTGATCAAGTTAACAGGCCTCTAATCATGTGCTGAACACAAACAAATTGCAGAAACAGCGGCAATGCAGTCTCCTCACAGCATACTCATGAAGTGGAAAACTTCCACTTTCACTGACAAGCTTAACCATGATATGAGGGGATGTGTTATCTGCCGACTTCAGAATTTATAAATCTTTGAGATCAGATGAAATTGAAGCTGGGGAAAGCTCAGAGGGAGATTGACACATCTGAGTTGCTCTGTGGGTTTATGGTTGCATGCTAACACACGGTTTACCATATATGGTGCATGTATGTGGACATGTGTGTGTGTGTGTGTGTGTGTGTTTGTAGCGAATCATACACTATAAAGATTATACACAGATCAAGCGAGTGAGTCAAAACCCTCTTCTGATTTTAAATGAGATTGCCGAGGGTATTTTCTCTTCTAATTCATTTTCTCCTTTGATTTATCTTGTTTTCCTCAATGTTGTCTGCACACACACACAGATAAATTCAAAATTGCATCACCCTTGTAAGTTGGTTGTCTCCATAACAGGCCTCCACTGTACAGTGCAAGAATAATGGCCTCAGTGTCTCTGGATTTGAGTTACAGAACCATTTATACAGTAGACATCTCCTGATGTGAGTATTCCATCTGTCCGTAGACATGGCAAACCATATTAGGGATGGAGGAGAGGGGTTCAACTAGCTGTGTACTCAATACAATATGTCTCTAAACTTCTGGTTAGCCCAGAGTTCCGAGTTAAACAAAAATGTGTTAGTCAAAGTAATGAATAAAAACACTGACATGTTGTTCTAGTGCTACCTATGTCAGCAGAAATGGGGCCTGATAGTGAAATAAAGCTACTTTCTTCATGAAGGGAGATTTCCAAACAACCTTAGGCATCACAAACACATGTCAAACTCTTGGATGCTTTCACATGTCACCTTGTGTTCCTTGGAATAAAGTAATTAACTGGAGCAAATGGTGAGAAAAGTTAACACATTGTAAAAAACATACTGTATGAGTAGAGCAGCCTTCTAATACACTTAATCATACCGCTGAAACATCCACTCGAGCCATCGTTTAAGACATATAGTGGTGCCTCCATATTGACCAGTTGGACTCATTGGCAGGGATTTCATTGACTCATAGAGACTCCCTTAGGCAGATCTGATGCCTGCAAGTTAAACGATTTTGCTCTTTAAGTGATTGATTCAGCGAGAAATCCTGGACAAACGATCAGAGTCAAATTAAGCCGGTACTACATTGTTTATTTCCCCGCTCTGCACAACTTCTCCCCAATAGCCATGTTGGCATCAATCAGAAATGTATGCATTGTGTATCAATGTGTTATGAATGAAGTTACAGAAAGCACTGATCTGTTGGGTGTCCATGTTCCCCCAACGCTTATTCCCAAAAGTAGGTGCCCACATGGATGCCTTTTCTCCAATACGCAAGATCAAAAACACTCCAAAGTAGAATTGTTTTGCCGCATTACTTTGTGAAGCTGATGAATGAAATGGGTAGGCATGACTAATATGAGTAAGCGCCCAACGTGCAAATCAACAAAAATGTTTTATGTTGTTTACAAATGTAGATACAAATAAGATTCCGTAGGTTATGTGGAAATACACAGGAAAACGATTCTATATATATAATACTTAACCTCATCTTTGTGTTGTACTCCTTCCCATACTTTTTATACCATCTATGTTCTAAGTCCATCATGTTAAACAAATAAGATACAAGTAAAGTAGGTAGTAATTTAAAGTGGTGTCAGTTCCCACATTGTTACATTGTAGTAACAAGGAAAGAAGGCTGTAATTTAAATAGTTAAATCATTTAACCTTTCTGAGATTGTATTTCTTACAACAATATTTCCAGTGCCGGCCCCAGCCTTTTGGGGGCCCAAAGCAAAAATTATATTTTGGGGGCCCACTCTCCCCTAGTGGTCTATGGCTCACAAGCAGTCCGGGCCCCTTGGCGGCCACTGATGTTGCCAATGCCTAGGGCTGGCTCTGAATATTTCTTCCAACAGAAAGTTGCATTAAGAGATTGAATAAAATGTGTGTTACCCTTACTTGGGGATCTACCCGAGAAGTAACTAAACAAAGCTTGATGTTTAAAAGTAGAGTTAACGAAGACTTGGGGGCAGTAGAATTAGGAAACAAATTGAAAATAACTTTCGTAAAACATTTAAATGGAGTATACAAAACAGGAGATCCCTGGGTGGGATGTGGTATATTATAGTGAAATTAACAAAGGACGTAGAACAATACTGAAAAATCAAGTGCATAAACAATTATAAATTGAATAAATTATGGAAAACAATGTGCATTATGATAATATTTTATATGGCGATTGAGGGTAAAACAATATTTAGAAAAACATTTAATAATCATAAACAGTAAACAAAAGGTTACCATGGCACCTCCTTGCACTTTCACAGTCAAAATAATTTGTCCTGACTGACCGCATCCAGACTGGAATGAGATCTGCTCTGGATGCTGACTGTATCCTGACTGGAATGGGACATGCTTTTTATCCTGAAGGGTCCATTCTTTCTGGTTGCTGAGGACCAGGACGGCTGCAATCTGTCCCAAGCCCTGGCCGACGTGAGGAGAGTGAACCCCCGGAAGTCACCAGGGCCAGATGGCCTTCTAGGCTGTGTCCTCAGAGGGGTTGACTAGCTAGAAAACGTTTTCACCTCTATATTCAACCTCCCTCTGACTCTGTCTGCAGTCCCCAGAAGACCACCATTGTTCCCAAACCAAAGAAACCTTCCATCACGTGCCTGAAAGACTACAACCACCCAGGCTAGGTCATGCTGCTGCCGTCTGGTAGAGCATCAAGGCACTTCCAGACCCACAAAAAGTTTTTTTCCCCCCAGGCCATAAGGGAACACATGTGTTCAATGCACTTGACATTTGTTATCTTTTAATTATTTTTACGCATTGCTGTGGTTCCTTTTGTGTGATAACTATTGATACATGTCATTGTTAAATAGTGTAAATGCTTGAGGTAAAATGTTTCCTTCTAATTTTCTACACTATGTAAATGTTTTTATTTATTCAATAAAAACCTTTAACAGAAATCTACACTGTATGCGAAATAATACTCTACAACACAAGGATGGCCTAAATGTATTAACTGTTATAAAAATGATAATTTACCACATATTTCTAAGATATTATTATAAAATTGACTTGTTATAATGTTAATTTTGCCACCATAATCTAAAGGATCCTATTTTTATCAGAATTTGGAGAAAACATACACCATTTGGGGGATTTTCATGTTGCGCGCCTACCAAAATGTGAGCCAGGCATCTTTGGACATCCACATATGCCTTCTGATATTAACATTTGATTGTCCTCAACAATCAAATCTGACAAACTCATATTTTTGACTACATGTTTCATTCATCATCTTTTTGCTTTCAATGCGATTAAGTAATAGTACTTTGGAGTGCTTTCGATCCTGCATAATGTTATAAAGAAACATGTAGGATGTAGGACACCCAACAGATAAGTGCTTTCTGTGGCTTGATTCATAAAACATTGATACTCAATTCATACATGTATGATTGATGCCAACACATATTTTGGTTTGGGAAAAATCTATTGCCCAAAGCAAACCTTCCATAAAATAATAATAATTAGTAAAGTCACCCCTAAATGGATAAAATAGCTTTATTATCTATTTAATAGGTAGTTATGGAGTAACTTTCTTTGTTTATACAAGTACACGTTACACCAACATTTTTCATACTTAACTACTAATTACAACCTTTTACATTCAAGTTACTTAGTCACATGGGAACTACCCTGTAAGTAACGGGCTGTAATTAGAAGGGTACCATCATTTTTATTATGGGATACAAAATATCTCAGTGGACATCTTCAGGAGCCTGCAAATAAAAATGCTCTCTGGCTTTTCATAATGTAATGTATTTTGTCAGCCACATTGTCTTCTGCAGTCTAATACCAAACTGACGGCTGTCAGGGGGTTTAGAATCAGCTCCAAAAAGGATATTACAGGATTTTCAAAGTAATGTTCTCCACTCAGACCTACAAAATGCAGTATGGTCGAGTGAGAAAATGTGGACACTGTTAAGGAACATCTACAAACAACATTACTGAATATGTGTGTGGCCGAAGAGCCTTATTTTAAAGCAGCCGAACCTTTGCTAAACACGATTTGCATTAGGATGGGAACTAAAGCTTTTTCCCAACACTTTTTCCCAAAACCAATGACTATAACAGGGGATGAGGTAGACATATCATGACTTACAATGGATGCCATAGGCAGATGTAAACATGTAAACTTCAAAGAAATTTTGCGTTGAAAAGCGCACCTGTTTCATAGCTATTGATATCTACAATTTCTTTCCAAATTGTAGGGGACAGTCTGCTGCAAGAATGACATGTTGTTTGAGTATTTCTTTAAAGTAGAAGCCTTCCAAATCTCAACCAAAGGCCGTTTGACGCAATTTTGCATAAAAAAGCGCACCTGTTACATTTCTATTAATATCTCCAGAATTATTAAATATAGAAGCCTACTGCTTTTTCCAAATTGTAGGAGACAGCTTGCAAAGACTGACAAGTTGTTTGTGTATTTCTGTAAAGAAGAAACCTTCCAAATTTCGACCACCAAAACACTGTATTTCATGATTTCATCAACAAACCCACAATTTGTTCAGAATCAGAATAAAATCTGATCTTGGATTTTTGTAGAAAAGAATTTCATCACAGTGATATAGGAACCCAGAATCTACCATTGTGGTTGATATTTTACAGTTTCTGAAAGAAATAATGCCGATTTTCTGTATATTACATGTATGTTACATGTATGTTACATTTTCAAACAATAAACAACTTATAGTTGTTTTGAACCCCAGGGGCTGTCCAAATGCAAAATAAAATGGCCTACAGGAGTATATGTGCTTCTCAATAACTACATGTGAACATACGTTTTTATATTCTCTTCACACATTTTCACCATACTCATGGAGTCTTCTCAAACAATGTATTCATCCTTCTTCTTGTTAAGGGTTCTGAAAATCCACATCATTTTACTATAAAGGATGACCTCCTGAGAGGTCAAAAGGTCAAGATAGTGCTGGTGGATTTTGGTCATCCCAATAAGGCCTTAGACATTTAAGTGTTACGCCCGGAGAAGATTTGCAATGTTTTATAACTAGGCCCATCTGTCCACTAGCTTTCCTATTATGTGATGGCAATTCCATCAAATAGAACCCTTTAGGAAGTGTGTACAGTGACAATTAGCTGTTTAATTAATACTTGTAAGGAGAGAGAAAACAATGTAACAAGGTGACAATGGAAATTCTCAAAAGTAGCACAAAACAATCATCAGTACTTATACAGTACAGAAGTGTGGTAAGACACTATGTCAACAATATATATTCCCTCACTAGATGTTTACCCAAGTAAACAAATCACCAAAGGGCAAACAGCTGGCCACATGCCTATAGAACAAAGAACAGGTACACGGAGTGGATCAAAGGATCTAATGATCCACTAATACCAATTAGACATGTGTCACAAACAAAGACTAGATCCCCTTTACCACATTCATGGCATCAACACATCAAACAATCCTGTTACTTGTCCAAACACACGGACTCTGCACCTTTCCATTAAGCTCAATAGTTATCTAGAAATTTAAAACGTTCAACCCATGAATGCATGCATCAGTTCAATAAAATGATTACTATAATGTCAGTCACTAGTCAGTTTTTACATCAACAGAGGAGGCAGGTTGTAAAAGGCCTCAGATATTGTCTTGTGATTTTCCCTCTTGCTGCAGGAGCATGCACAACTTTGCATGACAATCCCTTTCGCCCATCACAGCTAGGTCACGGTCTGTTTGTAGCTCAGGTGCATTCCAACTGTTCACTACATGCACAGTCGATGGACCATGTTGATGTGGTTCCTGAGGTACGGCAGGCTCGGTTTCCATTCAACAGAACACTCTACTAGAATAAAAAAAGCTTTACTGGTATGGTCAACACACCGACCATATGCGAACATGCGCAAATGTGGCCCAGGGCCTTTACTGTGACCTCCCTAAAATGTTTATCACTGACATTGGCACATTACAAAGTACAAGCAACTGGGCTAGACTAATTTGTTTTTGTCTGTTACTTAGTTTATTTCCATACCATTGTTTTAGAAATACTCAATATATTTTGGGGGGTATTTTGTTCAATAGATTTGAGCGGTTCCTCTCAAATGTAACCCATTCCAGGCAGTACAGTTGTATTATACTATTATTATACTATTATTGCCAAAATAGAATACTATAGACTTCAACCACATACACAACAACACAGAGTTGCAAAATAGTTAACCAATATTTTTACAGTGTACTACAGTTATTGGTTTGTACTGTACTTTGTAAGTATTGGAATTGTGGCAACCAGGGAGTTCAGACCAGGGGGTGACCTCACACTGAACAGACACAACCAAACACAGGGTTAATGCACAAAACAAAAGGTTTACTGACTAAATCAAAAACTCAGGTTCCTCCTCAGTTACACCTGTTAACAGAGGAACACACTTGTTGGTTAGGGTTTTAGTTTAGCCTTCAGTATGCAGCCATACAGGGCTCTCGCTCTCTCTGCAAGTCCTGTACTGGGGAGGTTTTATCCCTTCCCCAATGAGCTGATGAGGTGCAGCCGTGCCCCTCGTTGGCTGGCTAAGGGGTGGTTGGTTGTAAAACCTGGAGTGGATTCCTCCATCCAACTCTGACATGGGGCACTGGTTATCGTGGTGCTGGGGTGTTGGCTGCCTTACAACTCCCGGGTTGCCACAGAATGTACTGTGAGGTAAAACAATTATTGTTTTAATATAATAATAATGTTTCACAAGCTGATAAGCAGTTCAAGTTATCTGACAGGAAAATAAAATGTTAGTAGAATAGTCAACCAAGGGTTGAGCACCATAAAATACTTAGTCCATAATGCAGTGGATTGCTTTTGTCTGTAAATACATTTTGACAACCATTGCTACTAATAGACTAATTATACACTATGGTAGATAAAAACTAGCTAATACACAAAAGGGTGTCCTGTCTATGCCCCACACCCATGGAAGTGACAGCTAAGCTCTACCACTGCAGGGTATGTCTCAGCAGTAGATCTGCTTGCTTCTTTAGTGTTGCACAGACATGAGGTCCTTTTTATAGTCCTATTGAACACTGTTGATCATTCACTATTAATTTATTGGCTGGCAGAAATTGGACCCGGCAGCAAGCAACCGATTCCTTTACTACCTGACAGGCAGAATGCAATGGATGTATTTAAGAGCATAAGAAATGACTGCAGGTGACAGCTGACTGGTGTAGAGAAAGCCTTGCAATCATCAATAACAGTTTGTTATTATTTGTAGATTTCTTGCTGTTGTGATCTGAAGCATGGCAATTGTGTGTCCTTAGGCGCTGTTAAGGTCAGGATGCTCTTTCACTAAAAGTGCTATACAAAAACAGTATGCCAGGTCACAACACCAAAAGACCTGCCTTGACCCCTTCAATCGTCCTTTAAACCTAAGGAACGGTTAAGTGTGTTGTATCATGCTTGAGAGATTTCTAGGTAACATTTGTTTCTCCAATAATAAAAATGTAATTCATTTCCAGTTTGTGCAGGAAAGGCAGTCCCCCCGAGCATGGCTTGAGGGAAGGGACCAATCCCCTCTACCCAATCCCCTCCCCTACCCAAGGTATGTATGTTTATTACAAATTTTTACTTTTTTACTAATACAATAACTAATAGATGTTTTCCCCTAACAAAAACATAGCTATTGATATTTTAATACACTTTTATTTAACCAGGGAGACACATTGAGACCTATGTCTCATTTACAAGTTTGCCCTGGGAACATCCAATCCTACAATAAAACCCCAATGAAAATGCAAAATACTTTTTACAAAATACAATGTACATACAAAAACACACAATAGCCACCTCAATCAATTACAACAAAAAAATGTCTCACCATAAAAGTTGAACACAATTATAGTCAAGCACAGGCTAATAATCAAATCAAACTTTTAACTTGGAAAGCTGGCCTGATAAAAGCCAGCTGATGATAGACAAAAGACATGTTAAATTAAATGTCAGCTACAACAACAACAAAACAAATATGAATACATAATCTGTTTTATTTGGATAGTAATAGCTTAACAGTATAGTATAAACAACATTTGGTTCTGCATTCTGACGGAGTTGTGCATGCCCAGGTTGATTGCATCATCTGTGTTGTCCTTCGCTGACAAAAGCTGTAAGAGATTAGCTTCTCTACCATTTCTCACCTCCAGTACATTTTTCTCCTCCCTTGGCAAGCGAGGTTCACGGGCACTGCCGACGTCTCCGTAGACATTTGCTCATCGCCAAAGCTCCAATAAAAATGAATGGGCTGCCCCGTTCACCGATCGCTGTCCACCAATAGCAGTAAACCAAGCCAGAACTAGTATAGCTTGTAAATAAAATGCAAGTAAATAAAAAGCTGCTCTTCAAGCCCCCTTTTTGGCTCAACATTGTCATTTCTACCCATAGCCAAGCTGAACTAGGATTGTAAAACATGGTGATGCACCATACGTTTGAATCGGAGAGAGGACTAACAGAGAGGATTTGAGAGAAAATACGAACTCAACAAAATTCCATTTGCTGACCTCTCGAAATTCTAAATGGAATACAAATCATTAGATCTCTCACACACATAGCCAACCTGCCCGTGATGTTGTAAATGTGAACATGCATATTAACACAAAGAAATAGGACTTAATCAAACTTTCATAAAAGTTTAGATAAATAAATAAAATGCATTGTGACAAAATCACTCATGTTTTACCATTCACCAAAGACAAAACATGTTCAAATACAGTTCATTACAATTTGGGCACTTTATTATGTGTGGTTGTAGATGTTAACAACCTCCTTGATCTTATGGCTATTTCTATCAGGAGGTATGTCCTTCTTCTGATTTATTTGTATGCCCTGTCTCTCTCATGTGATTTGAGCCTCGCAACACTGATAGATATAGTCTCAAACATGTCCTAGTCTTTTGTCTGTAACAAATAGCTCCCTTATAAATGGCACTTTTTTCTCAGTTTTAAACATGCTTTGGTTTGGCCTCATCTTAAAAAACCCCATCTGAACCCTATTAATTGGAACAAATGTAGGCCTGTCTCTAATCTTATATTTTTGTAAAACATTCTAGGGAAGGTCTCAGCTCTCTTTTTTTTAAGTGAAAAAAAGTGGTGGACAACTCTCAGTCAGGTTTCAGAGCTCACCATAGAGCACATAAACAGCACTTCTTCATGCTCTTTGTTTGGAGCTGTTCTGTGATTCTGGAAATTTCGCTATTTTATTCTTGCCTGACCTAAGTGCTGCTATTGATACTGTTGATCATGTTGTTCTACTGATTCGCCTTCAGCAAGGAGTTGGTAACCAGGGTTTTGCTCTAGAGTGGCTCAAATCTTAGTTGACAGATAAAACCTTTTTGGTTGCTAATGGAAACCTTTCCTCCTTGTTGACAGAGCTCACATGCGGAGTACCTCAAGGATCTATCCTGGGGTCAATTCTATTCTCTTCGTATATTCTCCCACTGGGCTCTATAATCCATAAACCAAATATACCATATCACTGGTATGTTGATGACACACAGCTGTACTTACCATTGAAACCAGGTGATACCAACTCCTTGAAGTCCCTATTTTACTGCATTAAAGATATTAAGTGCTGGCTGACTAAAAACGTTCTCAAACTTAATGAGAATGAGACAGTTGTAAGTTTTAGAACCCCCAAATCAATGGAGGATCTTTGTTAAAATAAGGGGCCCGTGTGCACTTATGTGCCCCCCAAAGCAAGACACTTAGGGGTTATCTTTGATTCAGCGTTACAATTTGATAAACAAATGAATTCTGTTGTAAAAGGTAGTTTTTTTAATATGAGGACTATTGCAAAACTGAAATCCATCCTTTCTCTTAAGGACTTGGAAACTGTAACTCATGCACTTATCTCGTCTCGAACTGATTTTTGCAATTTGTCACTCGTCACTCAGCTTGTTCAGAATACGGCTGTTAGATGTCGGGTACCGGGAAGACGGAACCAATCTCCTCAAATCTCCCCTCTCTTCACTGGTTACCAAATCGATTTCATACCAAATCGATTTTAAGGTGCTGTCACTTGCTTTTAAGGCTTTACATGGATTGGCTCTATTGTATATTTCTGATCTCCATACACAACATCACACGTCCAGGCCACTTAGATCGTCTATCCTGCTCCTTTTAGACATTCCACAGTTTTGGATGAAAACAAAGGGTGATTGTGCCTTTTCAGGTGTGTCCCCTAGACTGTGAAATAAACTGTCAAGTTTTATTAGGTCATCTCCCACCACTGAGACTTTTAAGTGTCATCTTAAAACATATTTTGATTCTATGGCATATGATCCAGATTAGAGTCACTCTTGTGTAACTGTCTTGTTTGTTTCTTGTGTTCATATTTATATACTGTAATGTCATATTTTTTATTGGTGCACAACTTTGTACAGCACTTTGTTCAGCATTGGTTGTTTTTAAATGTAATTTATGAATAAATTGACATTCTTGATTTAACTGGCCTTGCCACTCCCATCACTCCTATAATGAGACCACCATATTACTCTGAGGATATGTTTGCTTTATACTCACATGAGCAACTTATGTCAGAGAATACAGTGAGTGACTGGAGCATGACAAGTCAAAATAAACGTATTTGTCAAACAGGATTTCCTGAATAGATCTAATGCAAAAATTAGCAACACATTTTCGTTTTTTATCATTGTTAATGTATCTTGCCGTGCTCATTAGCAAGACCCTCGGGAAAACACAAAGTGAGTCAAAGGGGTCTGATCATCTGCATGGTACTTAGGGCTTACTCCAACTCAAATGCTTCATTCGAGCCTGTTGTGCTTTGACTGATGGCACTCTCAACATCTGTCACGGCCACACATATACTCTCAATCATCCACCAGTAACCTTTGGGAGCTCAAATGCAATCCACACAGATACAATTCTTATATCAGCACAGCTGAGAGAGGGAATCCTTAGGGAACCGTCATTTGAGTGGTACTCATACCATCTATTACCATCTAAAAGTCTATGATTACTTCACCCCCCCTCCCTTCTTCCAAAATCCCTCTGTGCCCTCCACAGCCCATCTCCTTTCATTTTATTTTGGACCTGTTCCAGGTCTAATGAGGACAGGCCCAACCTGAGATGGAGGCCCATTTCCTACAGATGTCGCTTTTCAGTGCTTCCACCCAAGTGTTTGGTTAAGAGGCAAAGGCAAGTAAATGCTGAGAAGTGTTTGAAATCACAGGAGCGGTACAACAGGCGATCCGGTCAGCAGATTGGGACTATGCTGTAGGAGATGGAAAGGGTGAGTAGTTGAACTGTTGCAAGGTTGTAGTGTAATAGCCCTATGAACACATTAGATGTGTTTTTTCCCCCCTAAATGAACTCATTCATTACACTGCTACCTCTCCAAACATCCCCATCTCAATGCAAATAAGGGAGCAGAGGAGGCTTTTAGAGGCAGCATATGGCAGTGAAGAACATACCACTGATATATTCACCTTGTAAACGTCACATTTGAGATGTGCTGCAGTCCATTTACTCACATTGATCAGTGGTCCTCATTTCATTTATGAAATACTGAACATATAGCGACTGTTACGGTACAGGTAATGCTGATGCAATAATGGCGCTTATGTTTATATTCAACATCAACGTAGTGATGTAGTTCAATAATATAGAAGATTATTATTAAGACAAATGTAGAAGGAATGCAAGATATGGAAGCATTCTCAAACATTCTTAATCTATGGGTTCAACAAGGTATTTTCTGTATAGAATCATAGACACAATGGATTACTTATTTATATTAAGAGAGGGAGTCCGTGGTATATTTAATGGTCCCACTAGCGTATGGGAGAGGAAGAGAGTCAGTGTAGATACCTACCTAGAACGGTAACAATATAAAAAGCCATTGATCGAAGATCATTTGAAAAACATGTGGAAGGACCACCAGTGCTTCGCGCCATAGTACCCCTTACCCACCAGGGGGCATAGTAGTAACCCTTACCTACCAGGGGGCCTAGTAGTAACCCTTACCCACCAGGGGGCATAGTAGTAGCTCCACCCTGAAGTTGAATTACTGGGGAACATTTGAGAGCACCTGGTTTCACTAATCACTGCTGCTCCTGACTTTTAGTAATTGCATTCCACCTTCCCGCTTAAGTGCAACCAACACAAATAAATTTTACGCTCACGCATAGTAGTTGCTTTATTTCACTATATTTGTCATTGACCAATGACATTACTGTACAGATCAGAACCTTACAGGATATGCAGACAAGAACATGTCCATGCAAAGACTTGTAAATGAGTTACGATTACAGGAACATATTTCAATCTGCTTTTGACTGACATCTTCTGGTATTTAATTGCACAACCGCTTATTAAGATCTTGAACGATTTTTTCGTTAATCTGAAAGTCTTGCAGCAGAGTTCTACTATACCACTGGCAGTGTCCATATGCTCCAGCTCAGCTCAGAAAAATACACATTTATGGATACAAGATGTGGTAAATCAATTCCACAGATAATTGACAGAACCTACAACAGGGCCTTTGCGTAATTTACCAACTGTAAATTACTTCAACTTAATTAGTTTAAACAATTTAGTGTTTGCCATTATTGGGTGGTTCTGTGTGTTAATTACACAAATTAACAAAATTAAAAACCAAAATGGTCTTACTATTAGTTCCTTAAAATGAATCAAACTTCCTATCACTACCGTTCTGAAATCGTTGAGCTTTTTACAAACGTCATGTTACTGAATGTTGAATTTGTAAAATACAGATAACTGGCAGTAAACACACAATAAAAAAATTCACATTTGAAAACATTTAAAACAAAGACAAACAATTCAATCAAAATGACAAACAACATCATATTGTCCTTCGAATAGATTTAAAAAATGGTTGAGCCTCACAGAAAGTGAGGCCCAACCTACATGTTGGTATAGTATACAGTAATGACATCTGTAACTATCACCGGTGATAAACCTGAGTGCACAATAATAAATAGCATTCAAAGGTTTTAAAGTTTTTGCCAATGCAAACAGCCATGCCCAAAGGTTTTGAGAATGACATATATACTGGTTTACACAGTTTGCTGCTGCAGTGTTTTTGGATATTTTTGTCAGATGTTACTATGGTATGCTGAAGAATAATTACAAGCATTTCATATGTGTCAAAGTCTATTATTCACAATTACATTAGGCACATACAAAAAGTCAATATTTGCAGGGTTGACCGTTCTTCTTCAAGACCTCTGCAATTCACCCTGGCATGCTGTCAATTATCTTTTGGGCCACATCCTGACTGATGGCAGCCCATTCTTGCGTAATCAATGCTTGGAGTTTGTCCGAATTTGTGGGTTTTTGTTTGTCCACCCGCCTCTTGGGGATTGACCACAAATTCTCAATGGGATTAAGGTCTGGGTAGTTTCCTGGCCATGGACCCTAGATTTCAATGTTTTGTGGTTTCAATGAAGAGAATGTGATTGTTGCTATTAATTTTACATTTGTGTAATCCAATTATTATTTCATAAGTTAATGGGAATCAATGTTTCAAGAAAATATTGACAAAAGCTTTAGGAGATTTAATGAATACTAAATGTGTCATGTCCTGGATGCGGGCCCCTAGCCATCTCTGTGCTTTGGGGCTCCCATTCAGGGCATGGCACATGGAGAGGCCTCTAGCCATCTCCATGCCATTGTGGGCTCCCCAGTCAGAGCAGCTGCATTCAGTTGACTCTGATTGGGGAGCCTACTTAGGTTAGTTTTGCACCACACCCGGTGTGGTTTATTGTTT
>JACXGK010004422.1:0-23358 GCA_016801125.1 Novumbra hubbsi
AATATTCTGTTGAAGGAGGCGTCATTGAGGGGTGTTATATATGGGAATATTCTGTTGAAGGAGGCGTCATTGAGGGGTGTTATATATGGGAATATTCTGTTGAAGGAGGCGTCATTGAGGGGTGTTATATATGGGAATATTCTGTTGAAGGAGGCGTCATTGAGGGATGTTATATATTGGAATATTCTGTTGAAGGAGGCGTCATTGAGGGGTGTTATATATGGGAATATTCTGTGACAGGAGGCGTCTTTGAGGGCCCAGATAAATTGGCCATATCAAACCAACCTCTGAGGTGCCTTATTGCTATTATAAACTGGTTACCAGTGTATTGTCTCATACTTCACACATTACAGCCAATCAGCATTCAGGGTTCAAACTGCAGGGTTTCAAATAAACTATATTAAACTCAGTGGACCTGCTTCATCGAACAGACTTTTATTAAAAGATACAAGAAACTGTTGCTCATAATAATAATCATTTGTGCAGCACATAAAATGCACAAAATGATCTGTGGGCTACATACTAGAGTGCACAAAACATTATCAGATGCACAAGCCTATTGCACTCAGTTAAATTAGTCTCCTGGGCTCAGACTGTAATACGATCACTGTCTAGTTAAAGAATACAGTTGTAAATGTTGGTGTGTGTTCCTGTTTTATGACATTTGGACAGTCCTCACTTTCACTAGAAGCTTAATCTGATTTGGGGTTAAATTAAAGATTAGGGTTAATCTTAGGTATTGAGAGTTAAATTTAGGGGTGTGTGTTTGTCAGTCAGTGTGTGTTGTATTTGAATTTAGTTCCCAACTGCCACCATACATGGACATATTGGATGGCTAGATGGTCAGATAAAAGAAGGTACACAGGAATGAGGACAGAGACTGTGGGCCAAGTTCAACCAGACCTTGGCACCAGCTGTTAGGAACAGATGTGTGTGTGTGTGTGTGTTGCTACATCAGGGCAGGACGGAGTAGGCCTCTTGCCTCCCTAATCTGCCTCTCACACTCCAGTCCCACGTCCAGCATTTGGGATTTGGGAAGCAGAGCTTCGCACCCATCCCAACTGGCTGGCTAGGAGCTGGAATCAACCGTCTGGCTTGTTACATGGCTGGCCCGCTAAACAATATGACCTCATCAATGGATTATGCTATGTGCATTTTCAAGTGCTTGTGCGACAGCTCATTAGAAACTAAATAAATCACCAAATTCTTAAAAATACACAACTAAAATGAAATCCTCACAATATAACACCAAGTCAATTAAGCTTCAGGGATACCAATCTGTCCAGATAAAAAGCATAAGCAATTGTGAATCGATGTCGCCGGTTTTGTTGCAAAGGAGGCAACAGCAGGACAAACCCAAAAGGAAATGTGGTGGCCACAGACAATTGCTTTCCTATCTGATTCTCCTCTGTTTTGTTAGTGTCCTTAGCATGAGGCGGTACCTGCAGCCCATTCAGGTTGCACAGGTAGTCCAGCTCATCCAAGAGGGCACATCCATACATGGTGTCGTGACTATACAGTCTCCTAGTATTGTCTCAAGAGAATAGAGGGCGGTGGAGAACAGGAGACGGGCCGTGGAATGTGTACCTGTGTGCAATTTAAAACTTTGTGGAACAAAAGTCCTGCTCAAGTGTTCCTTCCGGTGAGGTATGACCTCTATTGACAGCGGTCGTGGTCCGGTGAGGCATGACCTCTGTTGACAGCGGTCGTGGTCCGGTGAGGTATGACCTCTGTTGACAGCGGTCGTGGTCCGGTGAGGGTTCTGTTAGCTAGCACATGGAGGTCTGCGCGACCCTCCAAGGATATGCCTCCCCAGGCCTCAATGTGACTCAGGACCTCCTATGGCCCCATGTACTCCTGACAACGTCTGGGCTCCTGAAGAGACGGCAGTGTCCTGGGGACCTCCTCCCAGACCTGGGTCAGGGCATCAGTGAGCTCCGGGACTCTGTGGTGCTTGTTGGCAGCGGAGACGGATGTTACACTGTGATGATTGCACGTTCCCTTAATTCTATTGATTACACACACACACCAATGTTCACTTTTAGTGAAAAAAAGTGTCCTTGTTCAGAGAATCTCACTGAGTCAGGTCCCGTCACATGAACCTCTGGCCTGTCATTCAGGGTAATCACACACACACACTTCCAGGTCATTCTGCAACACAAGGCCACAGCGCCGTCAGGTTAGACAATATGATACTACGATATTTAGATATACATTTTATTATAGTGTAAACTTAAACATGGGAATTATCCGACAGAGCCTCCCTGAGGCTACTTAGCAGGTCCATAAAGTTTCAGCAACCAAATGTCTCTGGGAAGCAGCTAAAAACATCTCACATCGGCACTAAAATAATTCTACTATCACAGGCCACAGCACTTCCAAGGAGACACCATGTTGAAGAGTGAAATCATCAGTGGGTTTATACATCTTCAAGGTCAAAGGTCAGACCAAAGCACAGCATGTGCATGGATTGTGTCTTACGACTCAGCGAGAGTTTCTCGTTGCTGGTGTGAATTGCTCATTTTATTTACATAACATGTAAGTGTTGTTAACATGGTTTAATTGTTTTCACACCAATTTGTGTATTTTGCACAAAGTCTGAGAGTCCAACAACGCTCAAGTACCACACTTTACTACCCAGGTGCATCAACTGAGTAGCAGTCCTGGGGTAGAGGAGGTGGTGAAAACCTGAACGGCAACAGGATTAAACTTAAAAAAAAAGAAGGGAGGTAAAGACACAGACAGAGTCGTGGATATCTACTGGATGTGTCTGCTTTTGTTCCAGCCCAGCACTTAAACTGTGTCAACAGTGAGTTACAGTATGGTCGTCCTGTATGACTCACTCATGTAGTCCAATGAGTTACAGTATGGTTGTCCTGTATGACTCACTCATGTAGTCCAATGAGTTACAGTATGGTCGTCCTGTATGACTCACTCATGTAGTCCAATGAGTTACAGCATGGTCGTCCTGTATGACTCACTCATGTAGTCCAATGAGTTACAGCATCTTATACCAAAAGTAAATCAGAGACCTTCTCCTTTATCTTCAGATCTTGAGAAACTCCCATGAAATACAACAATATGTAATGACAGCAGCACATGATAACTATTGCCAAGAGATGAGGGCAGAAACAACATTGTAAACATGAGCAATATGGATCTTTATTTATTTTCTTATATGAATAATACATGAACTATCTGCAGCATTGTACCTAGATAATGTTATCCATGCCATAAAAACTGCAATTTGAATAGTGGAAATTGGAATAGTGCAAAGACCAAAAACAAAGAATTGGAATTCCACCTGAGAAAAATCGTAAACCTAACCAGCAAAACTGACCTTGTGTTTAAGAGTCTCTTGGGAAAATGCGATTTCTGTTTTCTGTATTTTCTTTGTAATTTGTTTACATGGTTTATGGTTTTCAATTTTCTTTTTAAACAAATCACCCTTTCTGTATACAATTGTAATATTGTTTTCTGCATCTTATGAAAGATTTGAAAACAATTTTTAACAGTTTATTTTACTACTTCGATAGTAAATAAAAAAATGTTTCCCGTCCCAAAAACCCTCCATTGAATAGAACCGAGACAGACAAGGACAGAGGAAGACAGATGTAGTGAGATAAACAGAGGACCTTTAAAAGGATCACAGCACCGCCAACAGCTCAACCTTTGACCCCCACACCCTTCCTGAGCCGCTCAGATGACTCATCATGGGCCACTCAGAGACAGCCAATCACCATCATGTGTGTGTGCTTGTGTGTGTACAGTGTTGCGAGTGTGAACGTGCTTGTGTGTGTGTGTGTGTGTATATGGTGTTGTGAGTGTCATCGTGCACGTGTGTGTGTGTGTACTGTGTTGTGAGTGTGAACGTGCTTGTGTGTGTGTGTACTGTGTTGTGAGTGTGAACGTGCTTGTGTGTGTACTGTGTAATGAGTGTGAACGTGCTTGTGTGTGTGTACTGTGTTGTGAGTGTGAACGTGCTTGTGTGTGTATATGGTGTTGTGAGTGTCATTGTGCGCGCGTGTGTGTGTACTGTGTACCTCTCCCCGTCCGAGCTCCCCTCTCCCCGTCCGAGCTCCCCTCTCCCCTCTCCTCCTCAATCCCTTCTGACAGTCACTGAGGCCTAATTCCCCAAAATGACATCACAGCTGACTGCTGCATTACATATTAATCTACACCCCCCCCCCCTCTGTTTTTTCCCCTCTTCCCCTTCTCCCTCTCCATTTCCTTCCCATTTCCCTCTTCCCCTTCCCATATTCTCCCTCCTTCTTGTTCCGTCCCTTTTCTCTCCCCTTCCCTCCCTCTACCATTCAGGAAAGGAGACGCGTCAAATAGGCATTCAATCCAGCTGTGCCCGATCAGCAGCTGTCAAAGTCCCAGCCAAGCCCTGGTAGAACGGCAGTAGGCAGCAGAGAGCAGACAGCAGGCAGCAGAGAGCAGGCAGCAGAGAGCAGGCAGCAGAGAGCAGGCAGCAGAGAGCAGACAGCAGAGAGCAGACAGCAGAGAGCAGGCAGCAGAGAGCAGGCAGCAGAGAGCAGACAGCAGAGAGCAGACAGCAGAGAGCAGACAGCAGAGAGCAGGCAGCAGAGAGCAGGCAGCAGGCAGCAGAGAGCAGGCAGCAGAGAGCAGGCAGCAGGCAGCAGAGAGCAGGCAGCAGGCAGCTAGCTATGAGATGCTAATGAACCTGTCACCAGTGCATTCACCACTGCAGCCTGCCGAATATGAGGAATACAATGCCATAATGGATCGTAGAAAAGACCGGGTGGGTGCCGAAATCTCATTCCTTCAGCCGTGTTCATCCTCCCATGTCAAATAGCAACGGGAATAAACTGATGCCAAGAGAGTGAAGCACAGGGCACAAAGACTACATTCAAGATCCCAAGTAGGACTACGGTGTGTGTGTGGGGGTTGTCAAGTAGGACTACGGTGTGTGTGTGTGCGGTGTGTTTGGGGGTTGTCAAGTGAGACAGGAGTGAGAGCAAGAGATGAAAGCAGAACAGCAAAGCAAGAGAGCTACGCTTCTAGTCGCACTAACAGTGATGTTGTGATTGCATTTACTATAATGGCTTTAAAGGGTTTAAATGGAGTCACTGCTCTGGGTAATTCCTTTCCCAGAATATAAAACAAACGAACACACTCACACACTGATAAGTGGATTAGGGGAGTGACATATCACATACTACTGGTATCACTTACAATAGTCCACAAATGTCTTCACCCAGTTGTTTGACTGGTGCTGACCTCTGAACTCAGCCATGCAAATCCTCAAACTTTCATTGGGCCATCGAACTACTACGAAACTGTGCATTTATTGGTCAGTTTTAATTATAGGTGTCTGAAAACGACAAAGCAATTATTCAATTAAAAAGAAAATATGTTCCAAGCTCAAACAAAACCTAGAACATGTAGGGTAACTTAGAAGCAAGCAGACTGAAGAATGTGTTCAAGTACACTTTCTTTGTTCCAGACACACAGACCGAGAAGATTCTCACCTCGCTCTAATTCAGTCTGTCCTCCATCCTTTCTCTTCATGTAGACCACCCAAATGTTAAACAATGCTCTCCACCAACAACATACTATTGAGTCCATTGCTCTCTAAGCCAGGGCCACCAGTGACGTCATCCGTTTTAGGAAACTTCTCTATATCTCCTCTCTACAGTAGGATCTTCTACTGGTCATTATGCAGTAGATGCTATTGCAGACTATTCAGATTCCCCCATAGAGATGGTTTCTACTGTAAAGGCTTATAATACACATCAAGGGATTTGAAGACAGCATTGGCTGGAAAATAAGTCTGCAAGAGACGGAGGTCATAGAATAGAGACGGGGAACACATCCCGCCATCCCTTCCTGGGGATTATCCTGAAAAGGCACCCTACATCTTATTCATTCATTAAAATACAGAAATATATTCCTATTTTTACAGACTGATCTTCGAATCAATAGAGAAAGAATGTTCTGTTTCATGCCGTATGAACTGTTTCGTTTATGTTGACGGTATGCTTTCATTTCACTTTTAATGAAAATGCTTGTCTAAAGAACAGGAAGCGTGGAGACGGTGAGAGTTATCAGTGGCATATGGGAAGAGCCTAGCCACTTTGTAATCCTGCCCTGGAAGCCAGTTAGTTGTGTGTGTGTGATCAAAGCACAGTCGCTTCCCTCAAAAAGCGGGAACACAAACAAGGGAATGCACACACACACACTTCTTTATCCTTGCTCGAATTCAACAAGTAGTCGGTATAATCATTTGTATGTATTTCTGTTACAGGGACCAGAGTAAAACCCATAATCTAAACTTCTCAGTAATAACTTCTTACTGTGTTTACTGAACAGTAACTGGCACCTATTTACAATACAGTCATAACAATAATACTAGCAATGTAAATTCAGCATATATAGTTGGTGTCATGCATGCTAACATTTTAACTGAGAATTGAACCAACAATCCTGGCATTACAAAAGCCCTGTTCTACACAGCCATAGTATACCACATAGTGGTATGCATCAGCTAGTGTCAACATGTCTTCAGTGTTAGCTGTGACAACGACTGAAGCGGTTAATTCCATGACTTCTTCCCCAGTCTGTTTCCAAACCCCTTATCTGGCAAGCTTGCCAGGCACCCAGCCTCGTGGCTGAGGTGTTAGTCCCACATCCCGTCGCGTTGACGCTGCCTCAACGTGGCCCTTGCTCCGTGTGCTACGCCGTGGCCCCTCTGACCTGGGATCATGAAACAAAAAAAGACCCGGGTACATCAAGACCAGCTCCAAATCCATGATGAGCGATGACTCATTGAGGCGCCGCCAGAGCCTAACTAGACTAGGTAACCATCTCCTTTTAACCCCGCTAACCATTCCGGTCTGCAATCCAGACACCGCCCGACTAATCCCCCTCCACCCCAGAGGCTCAGGCGAAGACATTTCCTCCGTAGCATCTGGAAGTAATCGCTAACTGGGAAGGAGAATTAGTTTCTTCCAAGCTCATTAGCAGGATCTGTGAGACAGGTGAGCTATCAAGTGTAGCCACACGTCTTAATTACGACTCGGACGCATCGGCGTGATGAGGAAGACTGATGAGGGTAAGCTGCTGCTGCCCGCTCGACGGGGAGCATGAAGAAACCCATGGAAACAGGGCCCCGCCCCCAGGCCACCGACCCCAGGCCACCGCCCGGCCCGTCTGACCTTCAGCCTGGAGAGATGAAATAGCGGGTCCGGTCCCGCGGTCCCATGACAACAGGGTGACCTTGATTGAAGCCAAATTCGACGTCCATCACTTGTTGCGTCTCGGCTGGCATTAACCAGCCCCCCACCTCTGCCCGCCACCCCCGGGGCCCTCGTCAGGGACAAAGTCAAACCCCGATCCCGGGAAAAGCACAGCGGGCGCTGGGTGAGAGGTGGCTGGTGGGGTAAAAACACTGATTCCCAGAGGTGCCGGACGAGCGGGACATTGTGGGAGAGCTGACCCCAGCAGATGGTGGCTTGTGGGACACGTAGGCGCATGACTGAGGGAGAGGTCAGTGTGGTCAGTGTGGCCTGGGCGACTAAAAATAGCCCCAATCCATCCTGAGGCTTAGCGATGAGTCAGCCAGTCAGTCAGCCAGCCAGTCAGTCAGCCAGTCAGTCAGCTAGAGCTCAGGGGAGGGCACAGACCCACACAGCTGAACACAGCAGACTGGAGCTGGGCACAGAAAGGTCACCACGAAGCAGGAAGAGAAGAGAGGCCCTTGCATCAGAGTGGGGCATCACAACACTCCGTTGGGCTAGGTAGCACTGAGGGACTAGGGGTAGGACTGGGGGTAGGTCTAAGGACCTTAGCACACTCCTTAAGCTCTCCAACCCAGGCAGAAGCACCACAGAAGCCTTCTCCCTCCCTCTGACCAGTCTTCGAGGCGGGGCATCCGGTGGGGGTTTTCTGTGGCATCAGCAGTGACCAGCGGAGCCCTCCAATGAGACAGCAGTGCGTCCCGCCCACACGGCTTAACGGGCCAATCGGAGAGCAAGACACGATGGGCGCCTCGGCCCACCGGGGTTCAGGCAGTCTCCCCACGGCGGCTTGTGTGGGTGGAAGAGAGTCGGGGCTACATGGGGGAAGTTAAGAGTCGCAAAAAGATTAGCGCTCTTTTCGACGTGCTGGAGGATGTTGGTGTTTACGGACGCCTCGAGACCCCGGCAGTGCCGACTGGGAACACAGGCTCCGAGACGGTCGCTGGCTAGCTTCACGCCCCCTCCTTCCTCCTCTGCAATATGCAAAACAAAGCTGAGATACCCATCACGGCTGGCTAGCCTTAACCCTCCCAAGTACCCCCGCTACCCACAAGTGACAGTCCGAAGTACGGTGCTACTCAAAGAAGGAGAGGGGGGTGGAGAGAAAAGACCAAAAAGAGATCTCTATGGCCTCACATCTTGTTTAGTCTGCGCCGTTGGTCCGATCCCATACACCTGGGTTTGACTCTGTGTTCCTGATTGTCACATGCCGGAGGGGATGGACCAGCTAGAACTCCTGGCCTACCATGCTGCCTCTACCGTCTCCAGCTCCTCTCCTGTCCGGTCTCCAGTTCCTGGTCTCCCCTGGTGCCTTCTCCTGGTCTCCCCTGGTGCCTTCTCCTGGTCTCCCCTGGTGCCTTCTCCTGTCTCTAGCTCCTGGTCTCCCCTGGATCCTTCTCCTGGTCTCCCCTGGTGCCTTCTCCTGTCTCCAGCTCCTCTCCTGTCCGGTCTCAAGCGCCTGTTCTCCCCTGGTGCCTTCTCCTGTCTCCAGATCCTGGTCTCCCCTGGTGCCTTCTCCTGTCTCCAGATCCTGGTCTCCCCTGGTGCCTTCTCCTGTCTTCAGGTCCTGTTCTCCCCTGGTGCCTTCTCCTGTCTCCAGCTCCTGTTCTCCCCTGGTGCCTTCTCCTGTCTCCAGATCCTGGTCTCCCCTGGTGCCTTCTCCTGTCCGGTCTCCAGCTCCTGTTGTCCCCTGGTGCCTTCTCCTGTCTCCAGCTCCTGGTCTCCCCTGGTGCCTTCTCCTGTCTCCAGCTCCTGTTCTCCCCTGGTGCCTTCTCCTGTCTCCAGCTCCTGTTCTCCCCTGGTGCCTTCTCCTGTCTCCAGCTCCTACTCTTAGTGCTGTGCTGTTTGATAGTTTGTGTGTCATCCGCTGTGAGTTTCCTTCAGACCGTCTAAAGAAAACTAATTTCCCGGTTCTCTCCAGGGTCACCGCAATCAGACCTTATGTAATAAGCAGCCGGTGTACAAAACAACAACTCTGCATTGGGTTACATTAACCGCTGACTGCCTTGTTTTCTAGCCTTGCTGTCTTTCTGAGTGTTTGTCGGCACTCTTCCTTGGAGCAGGGTTCCTCGTATCACGCTCAGAAAACGACGAGGAATGTTAGACGAGGATGCGAGGAGACGTGGACGCAGATACACCCTGACTGCTCTCGGAACATCTCGGGCGTCTCGTCGGCGTGCATGTCCAAACCCCTGCCCTCTGCTTTAAGGCAGGTCCACGTCAGCTGCAATCAGGTCCTCCCCTCCTCTACATCCACAGCTCATCTCGGTCAGTCGGTCTGCATCAAACACTGTCGCCGCTTTGGGGCGTCAAGGTTTTTAGAGAACAAAACCCATCGGGGAAGTAAACAGAAAAACATTTCCAAAAAAGTGGCCCATCACAACTGATCATAGCTGGGGTAATGAGAGGGGAGGATTAGTCTTCATGTCGGTACTTATATGGTGCAACATTCAGAGCACCCGCGTTCAAACCCTGAGGAGAGGAGGGTCAGGGGTAGTTCAGAGGTGGCATAATAGCAGCACTCAAGGCCATTGCCACAGGACACACAAGTCACTGAAAAGAGGGGAAAAAGATGAAAGGATTCTTCCACAAATCATCTGCTTACAGTATCAGGCGGCACGAGGGGAAGATTATCCCTCACTCCGGCCATAATGTCCCCGATTAAGAGAGGGCTTAGTGTTTTTGGTCAGGAGATCCAGCCGCAATGAGGCGAGCGTCTGTGGAGAACGCTGGGTTAGTAGGCTAGGCTCACATCTCTGCCTCATTAGATTTGAATATCAACTATAATAGATAAGAAAAACACTATGATAGAGGGAGAAACAACGTCCCGGTTTGTTTTACCTGTAGCAACATTTCGAGCCAGACGGTCTGTCTGGAACAGGGAGTAGAAGTGGTTGAAAGCAGCCATAAGACGGGAACGTCTCCAGGGGAAATGGAGCTCTTTAGACAGGCAAGTGTCATATCCCAACACTGCCTGTTATTGGTCAATACTCTCCCACACAACAAATGCCCAGGACACAGTCAACCAACCGAACTCAACCCCAAATGGAAAATGTGTTCACCCAATATTACACATCCCAGGGAATTACAATGTTGTTTTAATAAATTTGGACATGTGTCCTTTTTAAATGAATACCTGCCGTCACCTTATACAGACTGTAGTGGTCACATTGGTACTATGAAGGGTGTTGCACCATATTGAAGGCCCCTAAGAAAACTTCAAATCAATGTTTCTGCTGTGTTTACTGTGTGTTAACTTGGAAGTGGGACTAAGGCTAATGTGCAAACACAGAGTGTCAGACTATTTCTGTGCCCAAAACCAACTGAGGGTGTCTTGTCTGACATCCCACCTGTGTCTCATCACACAAGACACCCTCAGCTGGTTTTCGGCACAGAAATAGTCTGACACTCTGTGTTTGACATACTGTAGCTACACAGCTCTGAGCCCACCATCGGATGGGTCCCCACACCTCCCCAACATATCCAAACCAACACAGCTCTGAGCCCACCATCGGCTGAGTCCCCACACCTCCTCAACATATCCAAACCAACACAGCTCTGAGCCCACCATCGGATGGGTCCCCACACCTCCCCAACATATCCAAACCAACACAGCTCTGAGCCCACCATCGGCTGAGTCCCCACACCTCCCCAACATATCCAAACCAACACAGCTCTGAGCCCACCATCGGCTGAGTCCCCACACCTCCCCAACATATCCAAACCAACACAGCTCTGAGCTCACATCCTTCATTTCAATGCGGTGACGGTTTGCGAAATAGCTACGGTGAGAATCCCAAAACCAAGCCGACACAGAGAGACAGACAGGCACAGAGAGACAGACAGGTAGCTAGACAGGCAGACGTCAGATTCTGACAGTTCTACCAGCAGCTCTCCACTGGATCAGGCCCATGTCATTCTCCCTCTATCTCCTCACAGGGCCACCTGGATCTGCTCCTTTCATCCACTCATCTGTTCAGTCTCAAAACCTCCACTTGACTATTACCAGCTGTCTGAGCACAGTGAATTAGCAAGACAAAAAGGGCCCTGCACAGAGAGAGACGGAGAGATGAGAGTGAGGAGAAACGGAGACATGAAAGAAGGACAGAGAAGACGATGAGGGAGAAGACAGAACATCTACCATCCAAAATCCCCAAAGGTCTCCTATGTCCTAGCTTTACATCGTCAATTGCTTGATATATGAAGACTCTGATTCAAATGTTAATGGAAAAGAGAAAAAACAGATGACACGCTGTCTTTCAAAGCCTGTCCCGGCACCTGTCTGTGCGTGTTGGATTTATCTCCCAGAAATAGCTCCAGACAAGGCCCCCCCCATCCCAGCAGAGAGGGATGATCTACTATCTAAAGAGCCCACTTCTGACAGAGAGACCGCGCCTCCACCCACATCTACCACTCTACATGCACCTTTCACCTCCCCCCGTCACATCTCCCCACGTCACGCCTCCCCACGTCACATCTCCTCCCGTCACGCCTCCCCACGTCATCTTTCCCTATTTCTAGTGTCCCATTCCTCTCATGTCTCTCTTTGTTCTCCCATTTCTACTCCTCTCTTTCAATCGCTTCTTTCCATCTTTAAAGGAGTACTAATCCACTCCCGCTGCCCTACGTCTTTCCAGAGTACTAATCACCTCCCGCTGCTCTACATCATTCCAGAGTACTAATCCCCTCACGCTGCTCTACATCTTTCCAGAGTACTAATCCCCTGCCGCTGCTCTACGTCTTTCCAGAGTACTAATCACCTCCCGCTGCTCTACATCATTCCAGAGTACTAATCCCCTCACGCTGCTCTACGTCTTTCCAGAGTACTAATCCCCTGCCGCTGCTCTACGTCTTTCCAGAGTACTAATCCCCCCCGCTGCGCTGCGTCTTTCCAGAGTACTAACCCCCCCCGCTCCTCTGTCTTTCCAGAGTACTAATCCCCTCCCGCTGCTCTACGTCATTCCAGAGTACTAATCCCCTCCCACTCCTCTTTACGTCTTTCGAGTGAACCAATCCCCTCATAAACATTTCCACTGTCTATTGTCTCTGTCAATCTCTCACACACTTCCTTTGTTTATATTTATTCATTTGCTGTGGCAGGAAGGAGGAACACACACACACCTCTGAAAAGGCATGCACATTCACGTGCGTACTCCTCTGAAAAGATGAGTCTCCCGGCCCTGGCGGCAGATAGGCAGATCTCCATCCAGGTGGTCAGGCACGTGAGGACACTGAAGTGGGAACATGCGGATGGCAAATATGCCTTTAGTTCGGCCCAGCTTCCCGAGAGTTGTTTGACAGATGTGCCATGTGTGGTATTCCAGATGGGAGAGCTACGTGACTGAGGTACCGTGGTACCCTGCTGACGACATGGCTTCTAGCGTTAATGACCACAGCGGCACCTTGTCACACGTTGACATGTGATCTAGCTAGGCTACCGTAGCAACATGTCAACCTGTTGAATGGCTTCTCGTCTCCTCCGTTTCTGCCTCTCTCAAGCGAGTACGCACTTCGATAAACAAACACACTCAAACACACACACGCAAAGGCAAACACATGGCCATACAGACCCCCACACACATTAGCATACAACCATAGCGACAGTGCAGTGTGCATCGGTAGTGAAGAGAACAGCAAGCCCATAGCAACACTCCAGACTCCACCATCTCACTGCGGAACAGGGAAACAAATTGCTCTCTCTTCTCTCACTCCCTCTCTCCATCCCTCTCTCCATCCCTCTCTCCCCTGTCCACAAAACTGCACACCTGCTGCAGATCTTCTCCTCTCACTAACCTGTATGAATTATGAATCATGCATCTCCCCGGGTAACTCCACACCCACAGATACACAAGGTAGGTGAATATACGACGGCATCATCCCTAACAGCCCTTGCTCCCTCATCCTCCACCTCCACTCCCCCGGGCTGCCTGCACCCAAGCCCAGCCATGCAAGTTCTGTAACACCTCCAACTTCTAGCCCAGCAGCCACTGGGGATTTCCCATCCACTTCTTCTCTGAACACCATGTAGATGCAAACTGGTCAAAGACAAATTAAAGGGGCACTGCCTCGAATGTCTACAAGACTGAATTCAAACATTCTTCCAGCAATTAGACTGATACAGTATTAGCTAGTCCAGGGTTTAGGATTGGGGGTTAGTTCTGCGATGAAGAGACACATCTAAAACTGATCGACAGACTGGAGACATGCATACTATACAGATTTTTATATTCGTAATACGTTTAAGCACATATTTGCGGTTTCAAACATCCCAAACTTTAGGCTTAGTCAAAACAACTGTTTGAACATCACTACAATCAATCAATCGATCATCAAATGTATTTATATATATTTTTACATCAGCAGCAGTTGTCACAAAGTGCTTTGACAAAACACCCAGCCTAAAACCCCAGTGAGCATGCAACAACAGGATTGAAGCAGGGTGGCTAGGAAAAACTCCATGGGGGCCGGATTATAGGAAGAAACCTAGAGAGGATCCAGGCTCAAAGGGGTAGCCAGACCTCTTCTGGCTGTGCTGGGTGATGTTTAAGAATACTATTAATTATTTGTCAATTCACATGAGCCTATAAAGCCTATAAAGCCTATAAAGCCTAAAAAGAAGGAAAGCTATGCTGATCTCCGCAATCGCTAACAACCTGGAAGGCCGAGGAAGAACCCCACATTGAATGACCAAAGAAAGCTCATAATTGATGAGTGAAAAAAGTATGTCTGATATATCAGGAAAAGGTAGGTTTGGATTCGTCAGCAGCAAACATCAGCAGTGTCTACACTGCAAGGTGGAAAGAGTTAGTCAGCGTCAACAACAGGAGGGCTAAGTTACCTGGACAGATAAGACAAATATGAACACGTGTCACAGGGATGGCAAGAAGAAGGTGTGGTGAAACAACGAAACTAGCATAGATTTGTATGGCAGCCACTGGTACTGGCCCACTTGTCTTCATTGACAGTGTGGCTGCTTATGCAGAAGCAGAACCCATTTCCACATACAGCGACACAATTGTCTCAAACGCAGTATCTACAGTAATCAGGGCCAAAAACCGGAACAATTTTCAGCCAACTGAACATGATTTTCATTTGCTGAAGTTGAAACTGAAGGCACACAGACCTAAGAGCAGACAACAACTGAAGATGCCTTCGGCCCCTAAATAGGAAGGCCAGTGTATACACTGAGTGTTTATGGACGCCTGTACATTATGTTTCAGTATGTGCATTGTTGACAAGGGGGGGGGTTCCCTACCTCCCGTCCTCTCAACCGCTCTTCAGAAAGGCCAGGCTACACTGCATAGCTTCCTGCATGCAGCACCCATCGTGGGCAACCAAGTGAGACACAGCCTTGTCAACACGCTGGGCACAATAATTGTCTGAATGAAGCCACTAGTGCAGACAGGGATCCGCAGACGTCCCTAACTCCCACAGACAGAACTGGCTGCAGGGTTGTTGGAATCCCATTCCAATGCCTCGTCCAGCCTGGAGAAGCCAGCATGAGGTCAAGGATGAACTGGGGGAGGTACCGAGGTCAGCCAGGGGAGCCAGTCTTCCAACGGCCTAAATGGTAGTGGTTAAACAGAGGTTGTAACCGGTCAGCCGTGAAGAGATGATGTTGTTCTGGTCCAACCAGGTGTGATAGTGGTAGTATCCAGACTCAAATACACCATCGTCACCTCTCAGTGGCCGTGCTTACCCTGATCAGCGTTCATCATCCTTGAATGACCCTACTCTGTTGCCTAGCTGCATGACGTCACTGGTGGTGATGGAGCTCGCTGGAGGAGCCCGTTCCGTCCTGGCAATATCCATCTCCTTCCACACTCACACGTAGCGAATCGGAGGGCACGCTGAGGACATGAGTCACTAGGAACACTCAGAAGGCAGAGCGGCTGGCATCACGAGCGCTGGCACACAAACTGGGCTACAAGCGAACCCCCAGGCTGCACCACACGGACAGCCATTCGAGGTGAACCGAGCCCCGGCTGAAGACGGGATGACGGCCAAATGAGGCCCCAGACATGCCTGGGAGACGAGGCGGCCTTTGGGATCGGCCCCACACCAGACCACAGGAAGGCGTCCAGGCAGAGTGGCCCCCTGCGGCGGGGCCAAGATATCGGAGTGGCACGTTTATCTGGAGGACACGAGGGGCTGGCCACTCCCACATGCTCCTAGGCTGCCCGTCAGACAGGAGCTACGCCCGGATATAAACACAGATAAGTGTGCCAAAAGGTTCATCAATATTTACTCAGAGGAGCTCCAGAGAAAAAGGGCGTGTGTTGATGTGCGTTAGCAAGTTGCAATGGTTACAATTGGATAAAGACACACGGACAATATGGACAAATATTTAGACAGGGACAATAAACTGTCGAGTTGAGGACACGTTGGCTGATAAGGCCCTTCTCATTTGCCTAATGTGATTTCAGTCAAACCCAAACCATCAGTGAGCTCACACAGAGAAACAATCGCTCCCGACGAGTGTGTCCTTCACGGTACCATTTAGTGGCCCTTGGTGGTGGCATGGAAATGCTGAAGCCCCAATAACCCTCCGCTTGTCCAGCAGCAGGGGCTCCTGCAGCCGGTGTGATCCTGTCCATAAGGGCCCCGACCGCTAGCCGGTGTGATCCTGTCCATAAGGGCCCCGACCGCTAGCCGGTGTGATCCTGTCCATAAGGGCCCCGACCGCTAGCCGGTGTGATCCTGTCCATAAGGGCCCCGACCGCTAGCCGGTGTGATCCAGTGTTGGTGGCAGCCCATTGTAGCCTACAGGCCAATACACACACTGCTGTGCAAGCGGCCGCTGGGCTGTTTGATGGTTCCGTTTATGGCCATCTAGGAGCACCGGGGCCATATAGGAGCACCTGGGCCATCTAGGAGCACCGGGGCCATCTAGGAGCAGCCGCTTGCACCCCTTTATGGAACCATTTAGGGTTCCAAACCTAACACCTAATGTTAGCAATGAAGAAGCGCGGCAGAGCTGGGGGTTTTGCTAATTACCGCTAGCTGGCCTTCGCTATAGTAGCCTGTACCCCAAACCCCATAGCCCTAACCCTTACCCTACAGCCCTGACCCTACAGCCCTGACCCTACAGCCCTGACCCTATAGCCCTAAGGCTAGTGCAGGTTAGCCTTGTTTTACCATTTTGTATTTACTTCAGCATTTGTGGGTCAATAAGCATTTTACTGATCAGTCTATATCTGCTGTTTAAGTATATTGAGGCAAACACAAAATTTACATAACAATTTTGAAATTGGTTTTTGCCCCCCAAAAACACATAGAAAAGGTTCTTTCTGGAGATTAAGGGAGGTTTTAATTTCAATAACAAAACAAAATATTGCCTGAGATGTGAATTACTTGTGCCATGGCTGCATTTCAGACCTCAAAATAAATTCCACTGACAAAATATATCCAATAACCTGTAGTTTTAAGGTCAGACCTGATATATTTCCACTCATCCCATCTGAGCGAAAGTGAGTTGACATAAGAAAGGAAAATTACCAAACTCAACTGCTTAAACAGCGGTGCACTTAACCCTAGTGTCAGCATTGAAACATCAATTAACCCTAGTGTCAGCATTGAAACATCAATTAACCCTAGTGTCAGCATTGAAACATCAATTAACCCTAGTGCCATCATTGCAACATTTTAACAACAATTAACCCTTGCTCTTGCTAGAAGATGTAGTTGTCACCAAGTTCAAGCTAGCTGGCAGAACCAACCAAGGTTTTCCTTTACGTTGCTTGGGGGTTCAGGATTTGTAGAAGCACTTCGTGACAACTGCTGATGTAAAAAGGGCTTAAGAAAATACATTTAATAGAAAGCGAACAACAGGGCAGTGGAAGAATTCAGCATCATTTTAAAGTAGGCAGGAGGTTCTTTGACCATCATGGAATTTCGGGTAATGTTATGTCAGGCAAATGTGGTCAACGTGCTTATTTGTTAGGCAAATGTGCACAGTCAATGCTATGATCGTTCAAATAGCTCAAAGGCATGCCGATTTCCTCCTTTGCACTGCCTGATGCAGCTGGAGGCTATGTTCCGTTGCCTAGCAACTGCAGTAAACAATCCATCACATACTGTCGCCTCTGCCACAGGCTCATGTTTTAAATGTCTTATCTTCTTTCATAATCAGTAGTTACAAGGTTATACAGGTACTGTCTTGGCCCTTACTCTTTCCTCACCAAACCCACCACTAGTGTGGCCATTATTTGTAATTGTTGTCATAGTATTTGTCATGGCGATAGCAGTATTTGTTGTAATAGTAGTGATAGTGGTTGTAGTGGTGATGGTAGTAGTAGTGGTTGTAGTAGTATTAGTGGTTGGAGTAGTAGTAGTAGTAGTAGTAGTAGTGATAATGTTAGTGGTGGTAGTAGTAGTGATAATATTAGTGGTTGTAGTGATAGTATTAGCAGTGGTAGTAGTAGTACTGATAATATTAGTGGTTGTAGTAGTAGTAGTGGTGATAATATTAGTGGTTGTAGTGATAATATTAGTGGTTGTAGTGATAATATTAGCAGTGGTAGTAGTAGTAGTGATAATATTAGTGGTGGTAGTAGTAATAGTAGTGATAATATTTGTGGTGGTAGTAGTAGTAGTGATAATATTAGTGGTTGTAGTGATAATATTAGCAATGGTAGTAGTAATAGTAGTGATATTATTAGTGGTGGTAGTAGTAGTAGTGATAATATTAGTGGTGGTGGTAGTAGTAGTAGTAGTAGTAGTAGTGGTGATAGTAGTGATAATATTAGTGGTTGTAGTGAAAATATTAGTAGTGGTAGTGATAATATTAGTAGTAGTAGTGATAATATTAGTAGTAGTAGTGATAATAATAGTAGTGGTAGTGGTAGTGAGAATATTAGTGGTGGTGGTGATTGTAATTGTAGAAGTAGCAGTAGTGGTGGTAGTAGAAATAGCATGTGTGATAATAATAGCGGTGGTAATTTTTGTAGTAGTAGTAGTGATAATAGTAATAATAATAGCGGTGGTAGTGGTTGTAATAGTAGTGATATTAGTAGTAGTAATAATAATAATAGCGGTGGTAGTTTTAGTAGTAGTGATAATAGTAATAATAATAGCGGTGGTAGTGGTTGTAATAGTAGTGATATTAGTAGTAATAATAATAATAATAGCGGTGTTAGTAGTAGTGATAATAGTAATAATAATAGCGGTGGTAGTGGTTGTAATAGTAGTGATATTAGTAGTAATAATAATAATAATAGCGGTGGTAGTTTTAGTAGTAGTGATAATAGTAATAATAATAGCGGTGGTAGTGGTTGTAATAGTAGTGATATTAGTAGTAATAATAATAATAATAGCGGTGATCATTTTTGTAGTAGTTGTGATAATAGTAATAATAATAGCGGTGGTAGTTTTAGTAGTAGTAGTTGTGATAATAGTAATAATAATAGCGGTGGTAGTAGTAGTGATAATAGTAATAATAATAGCGGTGGTAGTGGTTGTAATAGTAGTGATATTAGTAGTAATAATAATATTAATAGCGGTGGTAGTAGTAGTGATAATAGTAATAATAATAGCGGTGGTAGTGGTTGTAATAGTAGTGATATTAGTAGTAATAATAATAATAATAGCGGTGGTAGTTTTAGTAGTAGTGATAATAGTAATAATAATAGCGGTGCTAGTGGTTGTAATAGTAGTGATATTAGTAGTAATAATAATAATAATAGCGGTGGTAGTTTTAGTAGTAGTGATAATAGTAATAATAATAGAGGTGGTAGTGGTTGTAGTAGTAGTGATAGTAGTAGTGATGATAGTAATAATAGCGGTGGTAGTGGTTGTAGAAGTAGTGATAGTAGTAGTAATAATAATAATAATAGCGGTGGTAGTTTTAGTAGTAGTGATAATAGTAATAATAGCGGTGGTAGTGGTTGTAGTAGTAGTGATAGTAGTAGTGATAATAGTAATAATAATAATAGCGGTGGTAGTGGGTGTAGTAGTAGTGATAGTAGTAGTGATAATAGTAATAATAATAATAGCGGTGGTAGTAGTTGTAGTAGTAGTGATGATAATAGCGGTGGTAGAGGTTGTTTAAGCGGTGTGTCTATGAACATGATAGGATTATCCTGTTCTGTGCCTCAGAGGCATGAATATCCACAGTCATTGTCTGATCTTGGAGGCTCAATATTAAACACAGGTACCTTCTAGAACGACACACACACACCTAATACAGCCAACCACAGAGAGTGAATGAGGCGGGGGGGGGGGGGGGGGTCTTGTTTCTTCAGGGTAGTCTCACAGATCTGCCAGAGTCACGCACCACCATCTGTATTAAAATATTGCAGTACTGTAAACTGCCACCCACACTAATTGAAGTAAAGACTGTTTTTCCTCAGAAGAATATGATAAAAAGATGTTTACAGAGTAACAACCATCACCCATCAGTCTTTGGAGTGGTTACGCTATAACAGATTCCAGTAAGATTACTCAACAGTTACTCTACAGACTACTGTAGTCAAACAATAATCTAGTCTAATAACACAAATTCCAAGGCCTAAATGCCTCCATCTTGGTATAAGACGAAGAAAAACATGAGGTAACAGGCATTCTTTATTGTTATGTCACAAATAAGAGAACTTCACTGGTGCCTTTTCAGTTCTGCCTGGGTAAATTGCACTGAACTGTTCCCGTGCACTCCCACGTCCAGCCACCTACCACTAAATTTGTGTAATCATGACTCTGCACTTCGATGCACGAGGAGTTTTATTCTCAGATCACACACACACACACACACACACACATTCCCTCATCTCTAGGGGTTTTCAGCCAAGCGGGTGGGTGGAGAGAGAGAGACCCAATTTCGTTTTTTGAAGGGAGAAAACAGACCAACTAGATTCTTACTCTGTGCCAGGCATTCAAGCTCAGCGCTGAGATGGATTCCATATGCAACAGCCGTACGAGAACAACAGGCAGAAAGGAATAGAATCCTGAGGCTCAGACAATATAAATCAGCCCCGACTCCAGCATGACTCCAATAGGAATCACACCACTGACCACCGAGGACCACATGAGGATTCCAACAGGAATAATCAATCCGACTAATCTACTGTAATATGGTCTAATGTAATACAGCATGATGGAATGTAGTCTAATGGAATGGGATGTCACTAGAAGCACTCCATAATACGGAACAAATGAGCACTTCATTTGTGAGGTCAGTGTCTGAGTCAGGAATGTACTGACCAGTACTGACCACGCTGAGAGAGACGCTGAGGAAGAGGGCACTGACCCAAATGATCATAATGTCTTCAGTCACAAACAAGCTACAAACTGGCTTATATAAGCAGTCTGGATTTTGTTTTCTCCCCTATTTTGAAGGACATCATTTTGAATTATCCCAGAAGATATAGTAGACTATAAACATTCCAAATCAATATGATGCCTCATACGTGTGCACTCAAGTTCCACTAGATGCTAAGTATGTGCAAATAATGAGAGCCTTTCCTTATGCACACACCGGGTGATCCCCTCCGATCCAGTCATAAATACACACTGTTCATGTCTTGGTAGCAGGCGTCTGCGCACACACACTAGGCTCAGTGTCATAAAACATTCACAGTACGTCCCATTAAAGATTCACCAAGGCGGTCCTGCTACGTTTATCAGGCCTCCGCCAATCAGTCTCCAGCAGAAGATGTTTTCCAAGGCCTGGCCCTCGATACGTCGGCTGATCTTGGAAGAAGGAGACGATGAGAAACAGGGGAGAGGGAGAAAGTGAGAGGGATGGGGGGGGGGCAGAGAGGGTAAAAAGAGACACTCATTGAGATAGGGAGGGGAAGAGGAAAGAAAACAGATAAGAAAGAGAGAGACAGAGGGGTAGAGAGGCCTCTCTTTTTCCATTTCCATCCAGAACAGCCTTGTGCTCGCGTCAATTATTCATCAGCACAGTTCCATCAGCCCCTCGGCAGCATCCAGGCCCTTGTCGTCTCTCCTCTCCTCTCTTTTCTTCTCTTCTCTTCTCGGGCCGTTCAGACTCAGACTAAAGGGTTTAGGACCATCCATCCAGCCAGGCAAGCATATCACATCATCCAACTAGCCAAGCAGGCATTCAACGTCACCCAGGACCGTCCAGCCAAGCATGCAGCTTCATCCGGCCTGCTAAGCCCCTTTGCCACTCTTATTACCCCGCCAGCCCACAGCAAACACTACGAGTGCCCCCCCCATGCAGTGGGGGAACGACACTGACAGGCAGTAGTAAACGGTTAACCCCATGCAGTGTGACGGTCATATTTCAACGTCTTTACTGGCTAAACCGCATGGCACCGTGTTAAACATGGTTAACAGGTTAAACTTAAAGGAGCAAAACAGACCGTCCGATGAAGCGAAAAGCACAAGCAAGTCAAGATCTGTTAAGATATGGAATGGACTAGTCAATGTCCAGACCGAATCCCCCCTTGAGTGGTTCTTGCAGTACCTGAAATGAGCAGCTCATGCTTGAAAACCCACATGCCACTAAAGTCAAGAGGTTGGTTGTGGACGACTGGGCCACAACGCTTCTATGGAGCCATTAGACCCTAATCAATAGCCACAGGAAGCATTTAGTAGCAGATTTCGCTGCTACCGTTGGACTAATCAGTTACAGACTGTGGGACCATTTCTTTTTCGCACAGATAAGGTTGCTTAATTATTTTAATTTGTTTCAATATTTTGTTTGTTCACTCAGGAATATCTGAAAATATTCCTTAATTTATTTTTCACCAGACAATTTTCTTCTGACTCTAGGCTTAGAAAGAGCAATGACATAATGAAGTGTTCATGATATTAGTGTATTATGCAACTGAAGAACTATGTATTAAACCAGCATGTACTTATGCAAGCATTGTATGAAGAGATGTGTAACAGGGTAAACCTCAAGTACTTCAGCTGATACTAAATATGAATAAGATAGACAAAGTTTAACTTTGCAGTAATCAGAGTAAAAGTACTGCCATTTGAACAGTTTTGGTAGAGTAACATGTACCAGCGAGTTTCTCCTGTGGCAATCAGAGTGTATGAAGAAATCTAGCGGCGAGGTGTAGTAGTACATGAGTAATGAACAGCTCAAATAAGCAAAAAACTGTGAATCCAGAAGAAAAAAAAAAGTTTCTTCAAGTGCATTTGCAAAACCCATCAAGTGCTATGAAGTGCCATATTAAAGGAAAAATCGGACTAAACTCTGCGGCAGAAGTTAACTTCATTAAACTTACCAGCCTCAGAAACCAGCAATTAAATGCACCTCAGATGCAACACGAATAAATTTTTCACAGAAACATCTCAACACCAACTGTCGTAAGGCCTTCATGGTTGAGTTGCTGCAAATAAACCAATACTTAAAATCAAGAAAATGTCATTAGACGGGTGGATTTCTGTCTTTGAGTCCAAATGTGAGATTTTTTATTGCAACCGCCGTTTCTTTGTGAGACGCAGAGGGGAAAAGGATGAGCTCTGCATGTGTGCTTGCCACCGTGAAGCATGGAGGAGGTGTGATGGTGATTTGCTGGTGACACAGTCAATGATTTTGTTTTATTCAAGGCACACTTAACCAGCATGGCTACCATTCTGCCGCAATACGCCAGCCCATCTGGTTTGCGCTTAGTGGAAATATATTTTGTGTATTTTTGAGGTTATGGCCATTTGACCAAGAAGGGGAGTGATGGAGGGCTGCATCAGATGAACCTCCTCAATCACACAACCTCCACCCACTGGAGATGGTTTGGGATGAGTGTGACTGCAGATTGAAGGAAAGGCAGCCAACAAGTACATAGGTGGGATCACCTTCTTCAACAAGTACTCAGCAAATTTGGGATCACCTTCTTCAACAAGTACTCAGCAAATGTGGGATCGCCTTCATCAACAAGTACTCAGCAAATTTGGGATCACCTTCTTCAACAAGTACTCAGCAAATGTGGAATCAGAAAATCAATATCAGCTTTGTTACTTTAAACTTGCTGCCATTTGTAACTTCGTTGGGTAGCTAGTTAGCTTGCAGCTAAGGTCAGCTGTCTCGTGGATAAACAAATACATATATGGAAGTCAAATTAAATAAAATGGGAAAGGTTAATGACAGCACCATCAACAAAATTATTCCATGGTGTTCTAGCAT
>JACXGK010004422.1:23458-38446 GCA_016801125.1 Novumbra hubbsi
GGGGGGGGGGGGGGGGCTCTGACTTAGGTTGCCCTCCATTCTTTACTCAGCTCAATAGGACTGGAGCATTTCCTCTCATTTTATACCAGCCAACGTGACGAACAGCTTTAAGAACACAGTTGCCAGGTTACTTCACAGGATCTCTGCCAGACACAGCTGAAACAGAGCAGATCTAATTACCGGTTGTTGTTATATTAAGGCAGTTCTGAAGAAATCATTTGTTCCCTCTCCCATCGATTGAGAAGAAGGTGGCCTGCTGTAATTGAACTGGCATCCCCACAGGAGAGCACCATCTGACCTCTGTGGGACTCATAAAAATATAACTAACTCCACTACCCCTCCATGGTCATTATTAAAGCTCTCTCAAGATACGGCAAGGAGGCCATGTTGACAACAGTGTGCCCAGTGAATAGAATAGACAGCTAGGATGCCTCAGCTAGGATGCCTCAGCTAGGATGCCTCAGCTAGGATGCCTCAGCTAGGATGCCTCAGCTAGGATGCCTCAGCTAGGATGCCTCAGCTAGGGCTACAACATCAACAGCACTAAATAATGCGTGACTCAAACATGGACTTGCAGCATGATTTCATTCTAACGAGCATGCCACAGTTGTTTGACGTTTCAGTGCCCTCAGTCACAGCAGTTTAAGCCCTGATGCATGCCAAAACGGAGAGGGAAAGTGGTGAGGTCCAAAAGTCGAATTAATATTTCCAACCCGATGTCCAGTGCAAACAGGAGACGGACCTTGTGATGGGACCTCAGGTATCAGTGGTGTCCACTTTCCCGGAATAGATCTGGAGCCTTTTGTATCTGCTGCTGCAGCGGTGGCATATTAACCAGGTCTCACGTACCCCAATGCAGCCCTCCCTGTTAAGGCTTGATTGGAGCAGGTGATGTCTCAGTGTCAGTCTATCCTGGCCATTAGGACACGTCCTTCTGGCTGAACTGCACGTCTCCGATCAAGGAATCTCACACGGTGGAGTGATTATGGATTCAATCACCCCAGTCCTCGACTAACACATAAAAATAGCGTTGCGAGATATAGCGTGAGGCCGTCGATCGTTTCAAAATCACATATTAATGATCACGACTCAGTGTATGTATTATGTATTATTATATATTATGGGATTCCTCTAGACTCCTCGGAAAATCAACATGAGCACAATTCTAACCCCTGAAGCAAAGTGGAGTGTTGTGACCACAGCTATAACAACAAAACGGTGATCCAGATCCTCTGAAAAAGTCTCTGGAAGCCTGCATTCGTCACACTGGGTTGCTGACAGCAGCAGTGCACAAACATTGGTAGGTCCCCTAACCAGACTGGAACATTATGACATGTCGTTGCCTTAATGAACAAAGAACTCAGGGGAGAAATTCCCCTGAAGAGTTTGTACTTAGCCACACCACACAACCTTGTACACACTCATTGATAAGTTGACATATATGTAACAGTTAGCACAATGCAAATACAGGTCAACCTATACATTAAACAGAGTGCTTTCGTGTGCTTCCATTGGTAATGCTATAAACCAACAATGACGACACGTGTCCATAGTTGATTGGCTGGATTTTATTCATCAAAAAAACATGTTTCTGAAAGATTTTAAACTGAAATATAGTATTCGGATTGCCATGACAAATTGAGCTCAGATGCATTCTGCTCTTTGATCATCCTTTGCCAGGGTTTCTCTTGGCTCAAAATTAGGCCACGTTGGTACCCCAACACACGCTACCCATGCTCTAACGGACGCCCCTCTGTGATATAATTTATACACAGCTCAAAAAAATGAAGGGACCACATTGTCACATCCGTTTGAACGGAGAAACTAGGAGGAGAGAGGAGCACTGCCAGAGCCCTACAAAAGGACCAAACTGCCAGAAACAGACTACAGGGGGCATGTGGGGCCTGGCGTCCTCCAGTAGGACCTGGAGGACGCTCACACCCCAGCACCGTGCTGCTCGATTAGCATTCGCCAGAGCACAGCAGAATTGTCCGGTCCACCATTTAAGTGCAGGTCCACCCTTTTAACACCCTTTTAACACATTGGCACCACGTTCTCTTTAACAATGAGCATCACACTGAACACGTGACAGACGTGAAAGAGTCTGGAGATGCTAGCAAGATTCAACGGTGGGTCAGTGATGGTCTGATGAGGCCTATCCTTGGGAGGGTTGCACAGGATTCCAACGTTCCTCAGACCTGAATCCAATGGAGAACTTTGGGATCTTATGTATCGGTGCAACTGCCACCGCCAAGTAGTGCCAGAGACTTTCTAGGATCTCACTGATGCCCTGCTTCAGATACCCCTGGACACCATCCACCGTCTCATCAGGAACATGGCCAGATGTTGTCGGGAGTGCAAAAGGGCATGTGGGGGCCATACACACTAGTGAGTCACATCGGGTTGCCATGATGAAATTCACACTAGTTGGAAAACAGTCTGTGATTTCAATTGTTCACTTTCATTAAGGTGCCATTTTGAAAACAGCCCTCAATCCGTTGGTAATTTTTCAAAAGTTTTCATTGCCCATTCGAATGTCTTTTTGTCCTCAATGAAGAATTACATAATGTACAGAAACTATTTAGATGTTTAATATATTTCCTTCAACGAGACCTGATATGTGATTTAAGTGTTCCCAAAAAACAGTTGAGCAGTGTATAATATCTGGCAACCGGACCCCCCCAGTGGACACTTCTGAGTAAAAGACATATAACATGCCAGCACGTAAAGAACTCTAACAGCAAGACTATTAGGCCTGACTGCCAAACAATACTTCTGGGAAAATTGGGTAGCGCTCATAATCTGGCTAATACAGTCCCAAAAGTAAAGGATGGTGGTGGGAGCATCATGTCATTGGGATGCTTCTCCCCCAGTGGCATGATACAGGGAGACTAAAGAAAGAATTAAAGAAAGGTGAACAGAGCAAAATACTGAAAGGTCCTGATACGAACACTCTCCATCCACTCTTGAGCAGATCTACAAGGTAGACTGGGGGGAACTGCACAAATCCAGCTGTGCAAGATGGTAGATGGCAGCCTCAAACAGACTTAAACCAGGCTGCGGCCAAAGGAGCTTTTACTGAATACAGTTATGTACATTCAATATTTTTGGGGAGCAAATAATTTTCTAATAAATACTTATTCATTATGGGGAATTGTATAGATTGATAACAAAAAATGTATTTGTATCAATTATAATTGTCTGTAATCCCAAACATTTGGAGAAAGTTAAATTGGTTTGATGCTTTCCAAAGCAACAGAATATCTGACTGGTCAAAAACAAAACCAACGCACACAGTAAAATAAGTGGTTTAATATTTCATGCCTTACCTCTTGCTGAGAGTTTTTTCGTGTTGATAATTTTAGCAGCAAATTCCTGCCCATTGGACTTTTTCACACATCGCCGGACAACAGAGAAGGCACCCCTGTAATGAGACAAATAAATGAATCAACATAAAACATGACTGCAAAAACTCTCACTACTCGAAACAAAGTCACAATGTACACACACACCCCTCCCCCCAAAAAAATAGCAAAATATGAAAACAGTGTTATAATTGTTTCTTCCCAACGTCTGTCAAATTAGAAACTTTTACCATATATATATACACACATATACTGTTTTCATATTTTGCCATTTTTTGGGGGGGAGGGGTGTGTGTGTACATTGTGACTTTGAAGACACTGGTATTCCTACATATCCCAACAATGCTGAACAAATGTACAAAATGCAAAAGTGTAGCACATATTCATAACCGTTCCTTAGTACAACAGAAATATGTATTATGTAATAACCTAAACTCTTAGTTGAAATGTCTCGCGCCACTTTCTGGGTGTCTCCCCCATTCGCTGCTTTAAAGACAGCTCAGAGGAAATTGTAAGGGCCGAGTCATAACCCTATACGGGAACTATTTTGCAAAAGCAACATGAGCACCACGGCTAGTAGAGAATAAAACAAAACATAGGAAAACATCCCAAACGCTACGGTATGCTATATTGTACTAGAACGTATAGTATGACAATTACAAATGAACTATCTAGCTATTGTATATCGTCATTTGTTCTTGAAACCGGAAAATAATTGTTGTGTATGGAGTTGTACGCCTACACCATAGCCACTGCTAACTGCAGAAAATAAAACAGCCCGTTTACAAAATATATATTTGTACTTGGTGGTTTGTGTGTATCATTTCTTAAGTAACAATGCACATAAGAAGACAGTGGAAACATTTCCGAATCAAAGGACACCGCTGTCGTTACAGAAGCAGCATTCCTTACTGCGTTGTCCTCAAAATAATACTGGAGACAAACACAGAAAGTGAAGTGAAATAATGAAAATATATACGCATCTGGTATATGTCGCGGATGTTGAAAATATAAAACAACGTTTATGAGAAGGTGTTGCCTTGAGATGGAACAACACTATAGCGGATGTCGTTAAGGTCTCAATAGCTGTTTAACACACCGAGGCATGGTAAACTCCTTGCATATCGCATGCATGCTCGAGCCCCCCAATACAAGTTCGCGTATTTTAATAAAATTTTGTTTGACTGAAGCAATCAATTCTTCGTGGCAGGGGTCCTTTCCCTGTAATGGACCACATTTAAACAGTGGAATAGACACGCACAATTATAGTCTACAAAGCAGAAGCCTACAGCAAAAAGTATAAACATAATAGGATGAGATACGGTTAGGCTAATGTCGCTTACTTTCCGAGCTCTTCGTACAGCTGATATTCATCTGTAAATCTGGTCGAGGTTACAATAGTAGCCATGTTTTGCAGGAGGGTATCGCCTCTTGTTTCGGTGACTGCTCAGGTTTCGGGAGGAGATCTCGTTAACGCCAAGGGAAAGGGAGATACTGAAGACTAGATAGAGGGAGGGGAGGGAGTAGTAGTAGCCGTAGCAGAGACAGTACAGGAACCGAGACAGCCCACTCGAAGACACGCCCCCTCTGTTGATGCGGGCGGGGAAAACTCCGGTCTGCTCATTGCCCCTGCGGAAAAAGTGCCTCTGAGGATCACTGGCAATTCTTTCTGGTCTGGGTGGGAACAATAAACGAAGCAGAGTCTTTTTCTATTATCCCCAACATCACCGCCCTGACCAGAAAAAAAATCCCTGTGACATGTATTGGTCTACGGCTCCCCTGCGCCTGTTGGGGCCTATAATCAGATTAGATTGGCACATTCTGGATTAAAAAAGGATGACGTTGTGTCTATGAGTGGGCTGTCTCGATTCCTGTACTCTCTCTGGCGCTGGTGATGTTTGAGGTAGAGAAATTAACGCGAGATGGTCTCCCTTGTGAGCGCCTTCGAGGCTAATCTGCCTCTACCTGAAGTCTGAGCAAATCCTATATTACGCATCTCAGTTGAACGTACAACTGATTCCAATTCAGCGTTGTCCTGGAAGAGAAGTCAAAAACTGTAGTCTAATAGATCTGTAGGTGATCTGATGCCTTATTGGAACATTAAATTAGTACTGCAGACTTCCAATACATTTGTAAGTACAGACTTTTGAACTGTAAACATGCTGCAACGATATTTTTCTGGGAAGTTACATGAAGTTTCAGATTTAGTTGGTTGAAAGGAATCAGTGGAAACACAGCATCTGATCTATTGGATGCTGACCAAACGCATTGTGCAATATGCTCTCATTGCATATTCACACTTCTCTGTTAGACTAATTCCCCTGCTGTATTGCCCCCCTAACCTACATTCCCCCATTTATCTCTCATGATTGTGCTTATTTACTGTTTCCAGGTTTCTAATACATTTAAATGACCTACAATAACTTACAAAATCAGTAAATTATCTTTTAAAAGTTCTAAATAAATATGTTATCACACACTTGGTTGGAATTGAATGCCCTCACTGCTCTGTAAGTTTCTTTGGATAAGGGCGTCAGCTAAATGACATAAACATGTAAGAATTAAACAGTTTGTCAATATGAGCCTGTTTTTGAGTGCAATTCTCTCACAGACGAAATTCTTTGTGTTTGAACTGGGCATGATGAAGTGGGCCTAGACAGGCAGCATTGCCGAGGGAGACTGCCGGTGATTACACAGTATTTGCGCTGAACACAGGAGCTGCCATAATTACAGGGAGGCAGACTGATATGAAAGTCTAATTAGAGCAGTGCAGAGGTGCCTCCATACTAATTGCAGCACTTTCTGTGATGTTCCTGTTGGACGAGACCTCAGCAGGCGGTGTGCAGGGCTGAGGGCTAGATGGGAACAGTGGGGGGCCAGCTCCTGGTAGGAGAAAAGGAGGAGGAGGAGTTGCACTGTTAGCCACTTCCCTCTCTGCCTAATATATCATGGGGTTATGGATGAGGGGATTGGCCACATTTGAACAGAGTGTCTGTTTCCAAGCCAGGTGCCCTATAAACCCCATTTCATTCCCAATTGTTTATATTATGTTCTTATTTAGACCTATTGATTGCTGGTGGGCTGGTGCTAGGGGGGTGGTCTCCTGGATATAAACCCTTCTACTCACACACACTAACAAGTCTATACAAAGACACATAGGCAGATACATAGGTAGATAGAGAGAGATATAGACAGATACATAGACAGATACAAAAGGAAAACTACTCAAGTTGAGTGGCTCACTCAAGAATCACACCAATTTGGCTGGTTGGATGGAAATGTGTTTTTAAGGCCCTTTGCTCTTTTCTTAGTTCCTGCTCTAACAGTGAGGAGAATGGGAGTGATGTTTGACATGGTGTGTACCACTGATAAGTAGAGGATGGGCAGGGATTCAAGAGCTGAGAGCATCGACATTCAACACTATAAACTCTCTACCCTTCACAGAAACCATCAAGGAATCCAGCGCTTCTTTCCAAATACTTTTGTTTTGTTTGTTTTCACTCTGTCTGTCTGTTCCGAGAAACCCAGGGCTAGACCTTTTCATCATCAATCATGTGTGAAAGACCTAAAAGAAAAAAACAATGGATGTGGTTAACTACTCAGTATCTGTACGGCTGTGTCTTTCTGCTTAGAGGAAGGATGATTAAGCCATTATCCGCAATCATTGTGGTGAAATGCCCAAACAAACCTCTTGTACTGTACGTATCTTCTGGCAGCTATTGAATAATGCGACTGCGTGCTTCAGACTCTCTCTGTTGATTACACCACACCATTCCACTAATAACTTACCTAATAAGATTTTGCCATAATTACAAGGGTTATTAGATGACCCTTTGTCATGGAATAATGTAAATGTCTCAGCCTATTCAACGGAACAAATCTGCTGGGCTCCAGTATGTGGCCACTGTCAACACCACATGAATGTTGTCTACGCAGGGCTTCACCGGCTCGCTGCTCTTTTCCCCCACTGAACGCGCTGGGGTTTTTGACGGCACTGAGACATACTCGGAACACGTCAGGCCGCTCATGTTGTCGTTGTTTGACGGATCGCCGGGATGTGTTTCCAGGTCACTCCCTCCAAGCTGGCCCCCGGACCACACCCAGTGCTGGATCACCCCGTACATTTATAGCTTCTGTCTGTTTTTTGTTTCTGCAGGACCCAATGTGTCACTTTGCTGGAGTCAGATCCCCAAGTGCCTTTTGACTCACACCAACGTGCCCCTGGGTTTGGGGTTTTAGGGCTTTTAGTGGCTCTCGTCAAAAGACCCAACATTAATTGAACAGCGGTCATCGTTTGCGAGGCCATAACTGTTCAAGCATTTACACAGACACAAATCCGCACACACAGACACACAGGCTTTGTCTCTAGCACACAGTATATGAGCAGCAATCAACACAAGTGACAAATCGCCCACACATTTCGTCAGAGTGTATTTGTAAATGGAGAGCAGTGAACAGTAGATCACAATTCTGTTTGCATGAAATTTTACAGACAAACACGGAGATCACAGATAAGGCAGGGAGGTTCTAACTGTGAGGTCTTACTGACTCCTGGTAATCTTACTCCTCCTCGTACTCCTCTCTCTTTTGACGCTACGTGACTCTGAATATGTGGATGAAACGATGAGGTGGTCGAAGATTACGGCAACATGATAAGGAGGGAAGAGGAGGAAGACGTTTCTTGCGGTACGACAGGAATGAAAATGAGGTACGACAGGAAAAGGGGACGGGAGGAACTGGGGAGTCCTGGCTGGGCGGATGAGGGGGGAGGCGGGGGAGGCAGAATTCAGCTTGTTTTACACTTTGTTTCGGACTTCATGAACTACTGAACCGAGAGTGTTTCCCCCCTCTGCATGAGGGATTGTGAACCCACATTACAGTATTATGTGTGGAAGAACTGTAAACCAAGGAAATGGGTTACATTAAAGAGATGCAGGCATCACACTTTGATCTGATGTGACGTGGCTCCTGTAATGTGACACATTCAAACCTCTGGCATTGAATCCAAACGGTTTAACGGCCAGCGAGCCTCGAAGATTCCTGGGGTTCTGGGCGTACTGCATTGTGAAGAGCGCAACATCGGTGAAGCGCATAACATAAACTCTCAGAGCTTTTTCTGGCACCTTCCCACTTCAGGATTTTGACACATTGAGGTGTTGTTTAGAGTGGGTTTTCAAATAGAGGAGAGTGTCATGAGCAGAATGTAGCCGGCACGGTCCATTACATCGCCAAATAAACTAGACATGACTAAACACCAAGTAAAGAAAAATACCCCTCTGGGTGTCCCGCTGTCATTGGGTGGATGAGACATCACAACATCAGTCTCAATGTCAATCTCACAGTTGCCATGGTGACCGGGAGACAGTCAGTGACGGATCTCCTCTGTGGTTGTCTCTCTCTCCGGGGACTAAAAAAACAAAGAGTGCCTCTGCATCCGGGAGCCCACCCTCTTGAAGAGGGCTCTCAGTTTGCACACCTTGCAGTGCCTCATCCTGCTGCCCCCTGTGCCCTTCGTTCCCTCCACGTCGCCTCCTGTTGGTGCCTCGTTGCTCGGCTCCCCCAGCCAGGGTGTCCACACCCCGCCACGGAGCTGAGGGTCCGCCATGGGGTCGTCGGGGGGGTTCCGGGGGGGCACCGCCGTCCGGTTGTACTCGGCCAGCCTGCCCAGCAGGGTCTTGACCGCCTCCGGCCGGGCCTCGGCCAGGTCCGACCTCTCGTACGGGTCGGCGGTGATGTTGAAGAGCCACACGGATTTCCCCCGCCGGTCCCGGCGTTTCTCCAGGCCCTGCCACTGCTGGGGCCCCCCGGGCAGGGTCTGAGGGGGCACCCAGTCGCCGTCACCCACGTTCCCCGTCAGCAGCTTCCAGTCCCCGGCTCTGATGGCGGCCCGCACCGCCGTGTCCCAGATGCCGAAGCCGCCGAGGGCCAGGGTCCTGGGGTCCGCCTCACCGGGCCCTCGGGACACCGGGTCGATGTTGAACAGGATCTCGGCGCGTGGGCAGGGCAGTCCCCGGCTAATGGCCCCCCACACGTCGTGGCCGTCCAGCTGGCCTCGGCCCTTCACGGGGACCCCCGCCAGAGACAGCAGCGTAGGGTACCAGTCTGAAACGTGAATCAACGCCTTGCTCACCTTGCCCTTCTTCTTCAGGAGTGGGCTGTGGACGAAACCCACCGCCCGCACGCCCCCCTCCCAATAGGTGCCCTTCCCCCCGCGCAGGGGCCAGTTGCACCCCCCGGAGAGGGGCTGACCGCCGTTGTCTGAGGTGTAGACCAGGACGGAGTTCTGGTAGAGGCCCCTGGTCTTCAGCTCCTGCACCAGGTCCCCCACGGCTTCGTCCACGCAGCTCAACATGGCCGCATAATGACGGCGTGAGCGGTTCTCCATGCCGCTGTAGCGTCGTAGAAAGCGTTCCGGCACCTGCAAGGGGGAGTGAACGGCCTGGAGGGCCAGGTACAGGAAGAGGGGTTTCCGGGAGTCGTGGGCCCTCAGGATCTTCTTTACCCTGAACAGAAAGAGAAAGAGTCAACCTCATCTGGGTGATCTTTATATGCAGATTATATAACTGAGACATCATGTAAAATACATAAGCTCTGTGGTGTCTTCAAAAATAGCCAAAAGCGTTGTAGTCCTTCTAATCAAACGTATGTATGTATTTCTGAAAATGCTTCGCTCTTCCATTTCCAACATCCGTAATTGTTTCAATGCACCATAGTGTCCATGAATTGTGTAAGGCCTCACCTGTCAATATAGAGTGTTGTGGAGTAGTTACCCCTCATTTCCCAGGCCGGTCTCTCCCCGTCGTGAAGGTCAAAGCCGCAGGCCTCAGCCTGGTCACAGCTCTGGTAGGAGAAATGGTCCCCGCTGCCAGTCAGTGAGCCCAGGAAACTCTGGAAGCCTCGGCCCGTGGGCAGGCAGGACGGCCTGCAGAAGCCCAGGTGCCACTTGCCCACCATGTGGGTGCTGTAGCCAGCCCCCAGCAGCCTCTCGGCCAGGGTTGGCGTGTTGGCCGGCAGGCACACGGGTTGACGAGCCCGGATGACGGAATGCTGGAGGCCGGTGTGAATCTGGTACCTGGAGACACAGGAGAGGGAGAAGATGATGCCGTGGGAAATCCCAAGTGGGAAAGATTCCCAGACCAAGTGAGCCAATCGCTGTTCGTTACAGACGTCCCGACCTCCATCAATAAGTTCTGAACACGTACGTCACAACAGCGTGCCATGACCTGACGGTGGTTGGGCCCGCGAGGTCTCTGGAAAGACCGGGAGTGAGATAGGAACCGGACCATTCGTGATAATATCCACGTAGCATGACTTACCGGCCGGTCATGATCTGGCTACGGGAGGGCGAGCAGATCGGCTGGACGTAATAGTTCTCCAGTTTCACCCCCTCCCCAGCCAGCTGGTCCAGGACCGGGGTGTGGATGTCTGAGCCATGGTAGCCCACGTCCCCATATCCCTGGTCATCTGCCAAGATGAAAATGAGGTGAGGCGGTACAGAGTCCGGCACCCTCGGAGAGCCCAAGACCTTCTGCTTTTGACCGCCCTGCGCGCAGCACAGACTTCCCAGTAAGACCACTCTGAGCAGGAGGAAGCCCGATTCGACGGCCCCTCTTACAGCCATCGTCAGGCTGGAACGTAGCCTCTCTGTCTGCGATCTTCTGTTTGGAGTCAGACCACCCTGGCCAAGCCCTCCCTGCTCTCTGTCCACACAAACAGCGGGGGTGTCGGAGGCAGCAGGCTAGCTGTGGAGCCCACTGAGTTGCACGGAAAACTTGTCAAGTGTCCGGTCACCTGAAGAGGTCATCATTTTCAAGTCAACACTGCAAACCGCAAAGTCCCTTTTGGCACCGATGGGTTTGTCTTCACATCCCTGATCTGGTGGCGGTAAGTAAGGGTGTTGAAGAGTGTCTCAGTCTGTGAGTTAGGAGTAAATGTTTCTCTCACACTGCCCTGTATCCGTGTAAGCCTCTGTCTCAATAGTGTCTGTGTTTCAGTCTGTCTGTGTTGTGTGTCTAGTCTGGGACAACCCTCTCACAGGAGCCTGACACATTCTTCTCCTTTCCCAGGCCCCTCATTGGTCTGGAGGGCATAACCGGGCCCCACACAATACAACCCAGGGTTTCAAAAGTCCTTTAAAAGTCTGTTGAAAAACACTTGGAAGGTATCGATCCTGGGGGCCCATGTTGACACCTGCTGGCCACCTTGTAAACTACAGCCGTACCACTGCAGGCTCCAAAATTGCAAAAATTATACTGATTCTAAAATAACAAAATCCTCCCGAAATATAACAATAATAACGATACGATATATATATATAACCCTAACCGCAATCAATATTTTGGGGAGGATTTTTTGTAATGGTAAGAATTGTGTTTGATAAAATAGTTTGCCAGTGTTTTTAAAATTTTGCTAATGCATCCCTGGCAGTTGCTTTTGATACCATAAAAACTGAACAATGGAGATGCATAATCAGCCCCCCCGTCCACAAGGAACAGCAAAAGCAAGGACAGACTGATGCTTTGGGGAGGATGTTGAGGGAAGTTTTCCCAGCTGCACTCCTGCCAGGCTGCATCTGGGGTCAAAGGGTCAGCGAAGGGTCAGCAAAGGGTCTCCTCGTCACACGATTTTGGACATTTTACTGTAATTATCTTAGGTACTTTGTTCTGCAATCAGACTCCCACTATACAGCACACAGTGTGTTTGCCAGAGATATTGCATCTTGGATGAGATGTAAATCTTGTTGGTCAATGAAAAGAGAAGCTTACAACGTTAAAATAGACGGCCGACTATTCTCGTTAAGGTTGTCCTTTTGGGTGAATGCTCATTGTTAAAAAAATCCCTAGTAGAAAGCCTGGATATGTGTTGAGAAAACTGATTACCAAGATATCAAGTTATCACAGAAAATATTTTGAATGTTGGGCTTTTCATTGATCTGTGCCTATATTGGTTTCAAGGATCTTTGACAAGTCAGGAGGGAGTAGGGTAATGGTTAGGGCCATGACGGCTAGTGAAGCTTTTCTAGTTAGTTTTTTATTCCAGTTCTTCCACATTATTTAAATGTATTTACAAAAACAAAAAAAGGCACATAGTATATTATTTGGTAAAAATACTGCCCATCTGTTGTTTTTTATTTCAAACAATTAATTAATTAATTAATATTACTATTTATTCAATTAACTATTAATATCAATATACATTTTTGTTTGCAAGAATGTTATTTACCTTTATTGACTTCCCACATACATCTACAGAAGTAACATAAGGAAAGGTTTGCTGTGGAAACAACAAGCAGAATCAATGCTTTCCGGCTTTCCCATCTGTGGTTAATCACAAATAATAGAGAAATTATAGAGAATCAATGAATATGTATATGAACCTGTTGCTCACAAAACACATCCTATTGATTCATTAATAGGGCTGGTGTTTTTCAATTCCAACAACAGAAACGTTATCAATAATCACTTTCCCTTTCATTTATAGTCATTCTGAACTATTATGTTGTGGAAATTGAGGTAACACTTTCCTTCCTGTTTTGAAGCCTTTAGTAAGATCAGAATGTGATACTTATATCTGGATTGTTAATACTTTATTATGAGACAGTAACATGTTTGAGAAAGGATTTTCAAATTGATCTATATTTAAGTCAACAAGTATAGTGCAAGTATTAACAGACAGCCATGCCTTATTTCAGACATACACTTAACATCAAGATCAGTGGGATAGAACAAGAAATAGATTGGTTATTGCCTTATATAGATTCAACAAGGCTACCGAAGACAATTCAACTTCCCACAAACAGGTAGCCCCGTCTTGTGTCCCGTGAGCCTCCTCTGTAGCGAGCATCAGCCCCAGGCTTCCCACCTCCATGTGGGCCTATCGCCTGGCCTTGCTCAGGTTCCCCATCCACAATAACGCTGTCTCACAACGGCCTGAGAAGAAATCAATGGCACAGAAACAAGTCAATTTGTTACATTAGGGACAAAGCACACAGCCATTTTATCCTGTGAAACAATGTACCGCCGTTTCATTGGTGGTGACACACAGAGGCGGGCTGTGGGGGGCGGGGGGGAGAACAATAAGGAAGTGGGGGAGGGGCAAGAAACAAGAGATTGGAGCGCGGAGCACGGACGCTAACAAAAAGCACAGTTGGTGCACAGAGCCATTGCTGAGGATCAGGTCGTGGTGGGGAGAAGCAGACCCAGGTTGGATATGGCTGGGTGGAATGAGAGATAGTTCATGGGAAGTGACAACTGTCTTCTTGGGGGAGAGTCTACAGTATAAGAACTATTCAGGCTCTAGTGATGTTCCATTATAAGCACAATTCAGGCTCTAGTGATGCTCCATTATAAGCACAATTCAGGCTCTAGTGATGCTCCATTATAAGAACTATTCAGGCTCTAGTGATGCTCCATTATAAGAACTATTCAGGCTCTAATGATGCTCCTTCCTCTGCGGTTCCACGAGACACAGATGTGAAATAACCGATCACGAGTTGATTTGAACACTGGTACAATTTTCTAGTGTTCAAAAAGTACCACACATACTTTAAGGACGTGGGTCAAGGGGCTCGATATGAGGATCTTCATATCCACAGGGCCACTCTGTTTGCTAATTGCCCCCACGCAAGCCGGCATCCTGAATGGCATGGTGCCCAAGTACACCTCGTCATACTAAAGTGTGGGAAGCTATTCACGTTCTCCCACTCAATAAGTGACAATTACCCTGACAATTACTGCCCACTCTCTGAATGATCTTGTCTAAGATTCTACAAGGACTGGTGAATATACAGCTGGGCTCTATTTGGATGGAAAATGGTATTTTAAATATGTTGTCAGGAACAGGTGCACGTTGTGATGGGAACACTGCTCCCCCCGTCATGTTATTCATCATTCCCCTGGAAAGTCCCCATATTGAACAATTGAAGAGTTTTATGAAAACCAGGAAGAAGTCAAACACCTTCCCTGGGCCCTCCAAACACCATATACGAACATCATTGAACCTTTATGGGAAGTGCTGGAGAACAGAGAATGATGTAGATTTCCACCTCATTTATCCTTCTAGGAACTGGAGGCTTTGCATATTGAAGAATGGTGCAATATCTCACTATACACAGGTTGTTATCCCACTACACACAGGTTGTTATCCCACTACACACAGGCTGTTATTCCACTACACAGTTTGTAATTCCACTACACATGTTGTTATCCCACTACACACAGTTTGTTATCCCACTACACACAGGCTGTTATCCCACTACACACAGGCTGTTATTCCACTACAGACAGGTTGTTATTCCACTACACACAGGTTGTTATCCCACTACAATCAGGTTGTTATCCCACTACACACAGGCTGTTATCCCACTACACACAGGTTGTTATTCCACTACACACAGGTTGTTATCACACTACACACAGTTTGTTATCCCACTACACACAGGTTGTTATCCCACTACACACAGTTTGTTATCCCACTACACACAGGCTGTTATCCCACTACACACAGTTTGTTATTCCACTACACACAGGCTGTTATTCCACTACACACAGGCTGTTATTCCACTACACACAGGCTGTTATCCCACTACACACAGGTTGTTATCCCACTACACACAGGTTGTTAT
>JACXGK010004423.1:0-38211 GCA_016801125.1 Novumbra hubbsi
AAAACAAACAGAACAGAGAGGGGGAGTTGGATACACCTGAAGAACATAAAGGAGTGATGGAGTTGGACATACAAAAAGAACATAAACAAGAGGTGGGGTTGGATACACAAACACAACAGAAAGGAAAGGTGGGGTTGGATACACAAACACAACAGAAAGGAAAGGTGGGGTTGGATACACAAAAAGAACAGAATGGAGATGAGGACTTGGATACACAAAAAGAACATAAAGGAGTGATGGAGTTTGATACACCAAAAGAACAGAAAGTAGAGGTGGAGTTGGACACACAAAAAGAACATAAACAAGAGGTGGGGTTGGATACACAAAAAGAACAGAACGGAGAGGTGGAGTTGGATACACCAAAAGAACAGAAAGTAGAGGTGGAGTTGGACACACAAAAAGAACATAAACAAGAGGTGGAGTTGGATACACCAGAAAAACATAAGGAAGAGGTGGAGTTGGATACACAAACACAACAGAAAGGAGAGGTGGGGTTGGATACACAAAAAGAACATGAACAAAAGGTGAAGTTGGACACACCAAATGAACAGAAAGTAGAGGTGGAGTTGGATACACAAACACAACAGAACAGAAAGGTGGAGTTGGATAAACAAAAAGAACATAAACAAGAGGTGGAGTTGGATACACCAGGAAAACATAAGGAAGAGGTGGAGTTGGATACACAAACACAACAGAAAGTAGAGGTGGGGTTGGATACACAAAACAAACCGAACGGAGAGGTGGAGTTGGATACACAAAACAAACAGAACGGAGTGGTGGAGTTGGATACACAAACACAACAGAACAGAGAGGTGGAGTTTGATAAACAAAAAGAACATAAACAAGAGGTGGAGTTGAATACACAACAACAACATAAAGGAGAGGTGGAGTTGGATACCCCAAAAGAACAGATAGACGAGGTGAAGTTGGATACACCAGAAGAACATAAGCTGACTAGAAGACATTTTGGAGGGGCAGAGTTAGGGGAGGATAATGACTTGATAGAGGCTGACAGAACTGTCAACACCTTTAAGAGCAGAATGACAGCCACCCCAGAGAAGACTACGCAGTGTTGCTTTCCTATGAAAAGAAAGGAAGGAAAGAAAAACCCAAAGGCCGATACTAAGAAGAGTGGAAAATGGCCTATGTCTTTGTGGGGTCGGATAAGAAAACTTAAAGTTAAAAGAAAGAAGATAAATGAGGAGGAAAGATTAATGGAAATCATAAACAAGGAAGATATGAAGAAGTAAACTGAAAGGAGCAAGAGAGAAGAGAAGAAAAACAAACAGAAAAAACTAATGGAATTGTGAGGAACAGAGGAAAAGTAATAATAGATTCAAAGAGACTTTTTCTCACAATCTAATTTACACAAATACTGTTTAAAATGCTTCATAGTAACAATGGCTATAATAATTATATTTTATGTTAGGACTGAAACTACACTTTTCTTTGTGAAATTTATTAAAGAAATAGACACGTTTTGGTTAATCTTTAAAGGAAAAGACACGACTTAGTACAGATGTAATGAATTGAACAAAAATAAGTATGTATATTGTGACAGCATAATTTTAACGAGCTATCAAGTTTTACCAAGTTATTGGCATTTTGTTTGTCTTTTTTTATTTGAACAGAATTATTGTGTACGAAATTTTACATTCAAATAAAGGCATTGCCCTTTCTCAAAATCTATCAATGTTTTATTTAATACATTTTATAAAATTCAGAATTGATTACAACCTTTTTGAGTCCTAAAGCTTGAACCGTCAAACCACATCCTAGAAAAAACGGTCACTTTCCATTATCCATGTACAGACAGCCTAGTGCTTAATTCTGTTAGCTCAATTCATCTTTGAAATCTCTAGTCAGCAAAAGAATTAAAAAATATTTTTAAGTGCATTTTTCCAAATCACAAAAAAGATGGGAGTGTTGTCAGGCCTCAAATAACGCAACAAAAATTCAAGTTCATATTCATTAAAAATAAACACAATAAATATTAATAAATATATTTGAACCCACATTTTTTCTAACAGCTTTCATTCAAGTTGTCATGCTCTCCCCCAGTCTTTCATATTCCTTTTGGTTGATTTGATGCCACTCCTGGCACAAAAATTCAAGCATGCTGGCTTTGTTTGACGGCTTGTGGCCATCCACCTTCCTCTTGATCATGTTCCAGAGGTTTTCAATGGGGTTCAGGTCTGGGGGTTGGGCTGGCCATGACAGGGTCTTGATCTGGGTCTTGATCACCTTCATGAACCTTACTGTGTGGCACGGAGCATTTTCCTGCTGGAAAAACCAATCCTGGAGAACATTGGCAGTGCAGAAGGATGCAAGTTTTCCTCTGTACAACCTTGAACGTGACTTGATTCACGCGTCCTTCACAAAGACAAATCTGCCCGATTTCAGTCTTGCTAAAGCACCCCCAGATCATCACCAATCCTCCACCAAATGTTACCGTGGGTAGAGACACTGTGGCTTGTAGGCCTCTCCATGTCTCAGTCTAACCATTAGACAGCAAAATATATGGCTCTTCAGAGTAGATGACCATACTCCAGTCCGCTATGGTCCAATCCTTATGGTCTTTAGCAAACCTCAGCCATTTTCTTATTTGCTACGTCTTGTTGAAGGTTTTTTCTCTCGCTGTGCACTTCACCCCAGCTGCCGGTTGCCATTCACTTGATGTCGTCCTACGGTTGTTGAGTAACATTCAAATGAGTTGGGGGTCATGCTGGTCAGTGGAGAGTGTTTTTCACCCTCTGCCAGTCTGTAGATTTGTTGTTTAGATGTCTGCTGCTTCACCTTGCTGTAATGAACCACCGTCTTTGAAATTTTAAGGATGAAAGCAACCTGATGCTCACTGTAACCGTGAAACCCTGAATTGAACAATTCTTTTCCTCACGATAAACTTTTCTTTCCAACTCTTTTGGCCTGGTCAATAGTTATTTTTTAGGTACTACTAGCACTGTTTTTATTATCCAGCTGGTCCTATTGCAAGAGGATTATGAAGACTGCAGCAGTGTTTTTTGAATGTTTTAATTAACTTTTCATCAATGAATAGAATCTGGTTCAGGTGATCACCTAATCAGTACCTCATTCATTAAAATGAGGTGTGCCTGTGCTGGAATTCAAAAGACACTCGAATTGCTGCCATATATTTAAAGATGCTGATTAAAGAAACACCTGCAGTGGTCTCACGTGGATGGCCAGGTGTGTGTGCGCCGCTCGCCTGGGGAACACATGGCACCAGGATGCATTATGGGAAGGCAAGCCCATAATCAGGCCTCACGCTGGGGCAGTGAGCCCTGGGTTTCTCCTGGTTTCAGGACCATGCCAAATGACACAGGAACAGTATTTGTTAGTCCAGGGTGGTTCAGGGAAAGTATACTGCCAATGTCTTAAGCCAACATGAGTTTTGATCAAATCCGCTGCTCTCTATAAATATTCAAATACTGTCTTTCCTGTCCTTTTCTCATTTCTCCCTCTCCCTTTTCTCATTTCTCCCTCACCCCTTTTTCTCATATCTCCTTCGCTCCTTTTTCTAATTTCTCCCCCTCTCCCTTTTTCTTATTTCTCACCCTCTCCTTTTTCTCATTCCTCCCCCTCTCCCTTTTCTCATTTCTCCTCCTCTCCATTTGTTGTCTCCCTAAAGAGTGAGTGTTGGAAAGAGGAGAATGAGTCTGAAACTGAGCACTAAAGTGGGGAGACGTACCACTTAGACAGCGGTGCTTTATCTCTAACCTGACCAGGGAGCCTGTCTGTTGTGTGCAGGTGTGGGAACTCTCACAGATTGAGTTTAATAATCTTGGAAATGTGGGTACTGATCTCCATGATTCAACATGATTTGTCATTTATTCAACCCAAGTGACAGGATACAGGGGTTTGGTTCTGTCCTGACAGAGGTAGTGTTACTAACCAGACACTTACCTGACCATCAACAACCAGAGATTTAACCTGACCTTTGACCCTGACCTTGCTTTCTACTAGCAGGGTTCAGTACAGACCTCACTGAGTCCTGGGGTTCACTATGATACGGGGAATAATTTGAAATGATGCTGATTCATTTGAGTTGGAAACTAAAGCAAAAATATAAATATATTACATTTTAATAACTTTAGTAGGAATACACTTTCTGTTTTAAATGTGTTATTTAATATACTGTAAATGTTTACAATATTACATTATGAAAACATACGATACAAAACATAATTTAGATAATGGACAGAATCTAACAGTCCACTAAACTGTATATCAAAGAAACAGAATATATTTAAATGAATCATTATGCTTCAAGAAAGACTGAATGAAAGAACAGCACAACATGTTCATAGATAGAAATAATCTAGAAGAACAAAGACAATGCACAAAATAAATACAGTATTTGTACGCGGCAAAAGATACAACAAACAACCGTCTACAGCTTTTCTCTCAGTTTCTACACCATACAGGTATAGAAGTCTGCCTTGGGGCAACACCATCAGAGCAGGCTATGAAATACGTACTGGTCTTCAAGCAGTCGGGTGTGAGCTTCAGGCACACAAAGCAGAACTCCTTATTGCATCTCGGGCAGAGAATATTCTTACAACCGGTCTTGTCGTGCTCCACCCGTTGGCCACAGGTGGGACAGGCACGGATGGAGGGGCAGTCGGTGACCCCATTCACCTGAGGCAAACTGGTGGTTTTGCAGTTCTTCAGCAGTTCCAGGTCCTGGTTGATGCAGCCGTCGTTTTCACAGCGGTCAGAACGTGGTTCAGGTCCTTTCCACTGCTTCAGGCACTGCCAACAGAACTCGTACCGCTGGCCTTTGTCTGCAGTGCACACTGTACACATCACCGACAGATTGGATAGATCCTCTCTCTCTACGTAGGTGTTACAGCCAGGGCACTGTCATAAAAGAGGGAACGGAGGGGAAATGAAAGAGACCGGTTTAGTATATCCCCTTTAGTATTTGCACGCATAGAGATGCCTAATGATGTAGACCTGTAAAGCAAGTGTAATTACATCCTTTGGATTACGCACGCTGTAGTCCTGTGGTTTGGGAATCTGTATAGTTAAATTCACATTTCCATGATAATTTAATTACACTGCTACAGAAAATTCAAGGAACACTTAAATCAAACATTGAAAAGTTTGTTTTTTATGAGTCTGTTTATGACAGTTTGTACAGTTTGTACATAAACATGCAGACCAGGAGCCTGCTGGCGGTCATTTTGAAGGGCACTGGCAGTGCTCCTCCTTTGCCTCCTCTGCTGCCCTGTCCAGCCTTTCTTGTGTAACTACCCGTCTCCTGGTAGCTCCTCCATGCAATTGAGACTTTACTGGGAAACACAGCAAATGTTCTTGTGACGGCATGTATGGATGTGCCATCCTGTAGGAGTTGGACTTCCTGTGAAACTAGAATGGTCTGCTGGTACCACCTCATGCTACCAGCAGTGACAAGGACATGAAGAATCAGTTAGGAAGGATAAGGGTAGGGCAATTATCTGCGGTCACCACATGCAAAACCATTCCCTTTTTGGGGGTTGTCTTGCTGTTGCCTCTCCAGTGCACCTGTTGTCACTTTTATTTGTACCAAAACAGGTGACATTGATTTACAATGGCTTACGCTTCCTAACTGGATAGATTATTATCCCTGAAGTTTCATTGACTTGGTGTTAAAGTGTGATTATTATGTTTTCCCTTAATTGTTTATAATTATATTAAGCAGTGTACATCTGTTTTACAACCCATTTGACCCCCACTTCTGCCTTTCCTTCCCCAATTTCGTTGTATCCAATTGACTCCCGCATCCGAGCGAGTTGGAAATTGCAGCATGCCTTCCTCCTAGGCATCCATTCTTATTTAAATTACACTGCTTATCCAACCATGAAGTCTCATGGGGACAAAACTAGAAGGTAAACAAGGTCCAACCTGGGAGCTTGTTTATAACCTTAACAGCAAAAGAAATGCACTCACTGATTTGTATTCACAGTATGTGGCAGCTGCCGAGGCAGCGATGGTCTCCTCAAAGTGCTCCATCTCCTCAGTGGTGAGCACAGCTAGTCTACGTACCTCCTGGTAAGACCACTCAGCGTCACACTTCTCATCTGTGTCATTGTTGAGGGCGGGGCATAAAAACCTGAACTGACCCTGGGCGGACAAATAAGGAACTGTGGTCAAGGAAAGTGAGTGGACACCAGATGCAAAGATTTAGATTTATATACGAAGATATTTGTATTTCATTTACTAATTAGCAAGATATTTGTTTGATTGGTATGTTTACATTGGATCTGTGTTGAGATACTTAATGTTTAGGGCATTTCACCATACCACAAACATACAAATGTTGTGTCATGACAACCTAGAAATCTAGGTTGTCATGAAAATCTAGAAATAATTATAGTATCAACTTCCTCTATATTGGTCTGCCCAAACAATACCACAGGTTCCAGAATTCATAGTGTCAGGGTTAAACAGGACTGTTAACACATATTTATCAGTATAAATTGTTCTCAACTCTCCTCTCAATCCTCCCATACAATAAAAAAACGCACAGTTTGTAACAGCAACAGCAAAAGATGTTCAAAAAGAGTAGCCTTCATAAACCTCTCTCCTCCTGGCCAATTACATGTGGAACCAGTTCAGCAACAGATCTCACAGCCCGGGAAATCTCTCAGACATGATGTTACAACCCATGCACCACCTAAAGTCTCTGCAGAGAGATTTGATGGAAGGGGAACGAATGTCTACCTGGTCCAGGAGGCTGCGGCACCATCCAGTCAGTGACTCTGGGGTGACTGCATGACCACAGGACATCTCAGCCTTGAGGACAGTGGTGTCATCATCCAGGGCTAGTACAGAGGATGTGTCATAAGGAAAAACTTTTAGTAGGCTTATTGTCATCTGTTCTTAATATTGTTGAGCTACAGCTCTAAACTTTTACTACTAAAGTAGACAATATTAAGCAAACTATCGCTTATCTAAATTAAATGACATTTTTCATAATATCTCTACTTGTCCCCGTGCTGGGGTTGTTGTTGTTGTTTTGTTAAGCCATCACAACAGCAGCGTATAAGTTATCGATTGTTTTAGTTATAATTAAATATATTAGGTTACTTACGATCTAAATCGTCTGGTCGGTTTACGAACTTGAGCGTATTATCTTCCGGGTCATATCGCTTTTCTTGCTGTTGTTGGGTTGTCATCTTATCTGGACTTTCTTAATGCAACTTCTTCACGTTCACTAGGAGGCCTGTTATTTGACCGTATGAGGAAGGTGTTATTTGACTTGAACAACTGTTCTGGGAAAATGACGCTCTGTCTTTCTTAAGCTCTAGTTTATCTCAACATAAAAACATTTCACTTTCAATTTTACAGAAAACACGTGATATGCTGTAAGAGAATACACGTGATAACCGGTAGAGAAATTGTTGAGGGACTTGTTTTCTTAAACGTAATGACGGGGTTGATATGTAAACCTTGGTGCGCTGGGCTGGCTCTGCCCCTTTCAAGAGTTTTAGGTGAATACCATTCTGGGCTTTTGCCAACCGTCACTCATGTAAATGCAATTAAAGCGGTTTACAGCTGGGGAGATTGGTGCAATGTTTAGGCCAATTATTTCTTATGAACATTTGTATGTAACATTTGTGTATTGTACAGGTAAGCGTACCATTTGCGCAGTTTTCACATTATGCTGTTTTAAAATGTTATCTAATATTGTATCTATTAGATCTCTAAATATCTACACAACCTACTTTACATTTTCAAAGTGAAATTATATCATACAACAATGTGCGTAATCACAATCAAATGACTAGCAAAAACAACAATAGCAAATCAGCAAAACATATGAATATATTCGCTGCCAATCACTGTACCCTCTTTCAGTTTCCATTTTGTTTATTATTAGCCATGTGATAGATTGTAATTGTGTCGTTCCCGAGGACGATCATTTGCCCTCCTACTTACAGATACAGACAAATAGCTACATCATACACTGACACATAATTAAGACAACAGAGCAGCACAAACATTTATCACAATGGGAAAGATCTTCCAGGTCACCGTAATTGGTTTCCGAGGGGAAAAAATGGTGATCGACCTTTGCAATACAGAGGAACAAATGAACAGTATGACGGTACTGCAGTTGAAAAAGAAAATTTCAGAAAGGCTTCCCGGGAACTCAGGTAGAGCGCAGTTCATTCCAGGAAGTGGAATCACTAAACATTGTGAAAATCTTCAATGCATTTAACTATTGAAATACTTAGTATTTAATTGGTGGATTAAATGGTATGCCAGTTAAATAAGAAATGCTATTATTTGTCAACAATGTTGACTAAAACCTGTAATGTTTTAAGGGGAAGATCTGGAGACCCTTCGTCTGATCTTTACCAACAAACAGCTTGAGGACCCATCCACGCTCTCCTCGTACGGGATCCAACACCAGTCTATCATTCAGCTAGTGATGAGGGTGCCTGGCGGACGGAGACATTGACGAATGGACAGAAGAGAGTTTCCATGTAGGCCACCTACATGACTACTGCCTGATTTTAAAGATACATATTTTTAAGAGTTACTATACTGCGATAGATGAGAGGGTTTGTCGAACTTATTTTGCGGTTTGCTGGAAGTAACTGCTATGACCGCTGAAACAGCCTGTGCAATTCACATTTTGCTTGAATTGTTATGTATTTTAATAGTGTACTCTTGAGAAATAAATGTAATTGTCATGTTAATAAACGTATATACTCTCGTGAAAAAACTTTTAAATAATGTTTGTTTCAACATTGAATTTGGTTATCAGAACTTATTATATAAATCATAGATGCAAATGTACTCTTTATGGAGATCATTAACAACATTTTGTAACGAAGATTGTTATTCTTATTCCGAATTCCTTTTCTTTGAATGATATTAAAATGTTATTAAAATGTTATGGAAATGTGATTTATTTAACTCAATTGGCAATAACCTGTAAATAAAAGTGAATTAAACAACCTGAAAGTAGATTAGGCCTATGCTATGTCTCGAAAGGATACATTTCAAATGTTAGATAGATTAACTACATAATGTGCAGTGTTGTTACTAGTTTTCTTGCTCTCGCTGAGATTCATTTGGCTAAAATAACAAGACAATTAAAAGCAACCTAAAGGTGTCCATCAGTGTACTGAAAAGTACATTACATTTCTAACGGAAACGCAACAAATGCTAGTGCTTAAAATTATATAAAGCCTAAAAACGAATATGATTAGACTAATTTAAATGTATGCTTTGCTATTAATCATTGGTAGCCGAAGTCGAAAGAGAACAGTCCTTGTGGTGTAGATTGCTTATATTCGGACTTCAATCGTCAGTACGAAACCCGCCAGAAAGACATTAATTACATATTTTGGATCTGCTGGCGATGGCGAATCATCGACACGTTTTCTATGTTTCGTTAAATTTTCAAAAGACTACTTAATAGTCATGTCCAAGGCTAATTCACCGTGTAGTCTCTTTTAAGGGATGGTGTTAAAAGTGCATAATTAATATAGTTTTACTAACAAATGCCAATTGAATTACAAACAAAAAACATAGACAACTATAATGAGTTCAGAGTTTGAAGCCCTATCATTAATATGAATAATGTTTTGTATAATTTAAATAGTTTTTCTATAAACAATTGTCAATAGCTCTGAGCCATTAAATGTTTTATCAAAATAAGCAACAGATATGTCAAGGAAACCTGCATTACAATCAACATCATTAAATGTAATTACGTCAGAGTTCCTGTCCCTGAAGCAATTTCAGGCAGTTATTTTTATATCAGATATATTGGGTCCAACCTATTGAAATGTTTTTATGGGAAAATCCTTTAAAACTCTTAATAATTTCCAAAATGGGAAAATAAATAGGATTAATTGTAGAGCAGTGGTCCCTGAAACAATCACTTTGTTATTTTGATAAAATAATTATTACTTCTGAGTTATTAAACATTTTTGAGCTATTGACATTATCTTATGGGGAATTTCTTTTGAAAACTAGCTATAAAAATAGAAAAACTAATGGATGTTGTTGGTAGTGCAGCGGTCTTTGAAGTTATTGGTTATTTGATTAATGTTTTTATTGGGTCCAAGCTATTTGAAAACTGATGCACCAGAATGATTATAATGCTAGGGAAGTTGTCCTCGATTTTATATCAGTTTGTTATATGGATGAGGAGTTTAAGTAAGTCCTTATTGATGACATTTATATTAGCAACTGACGTTTTTCGTAGACATGTTTAAGGTGCAATTTTAGGACGGTACCATAACCCTGGAGTCGAGGCAATGTTTCACTTTCTTTTCGACTTTAAAACGTGGATATGAAACCGAAATTTAAAAAAAGGTTTGTTGCAAGCGTAAGCAGATTCAGAATATGTAATGTGTTTCGTTCTGGCAGGTTTCCTTGATAATGACGATAATTCTACGCAGTTTTTAGACTTCAGTGATACACGAATAAATAGGTAAAGTTGAGTTTACTAACTAAACTAAATAAGCGAAACTACAATCTCTTGCGAAAAATAACATTTGATGCATGAAGTCATTCTGTAGTTGTGAAGTGTGCAAATTACCCTCATAAACATAGACAGTTGAATGTATGTGTTAATATGACATTTTCATCAACAGTTAATTACGTTGGTGTTTTATGGCGTTGATGCAGACGTTAAAAAGCACTATCAATAATGGGGCCGACAATTTCAACAAAAGACAGCAAAGGTTCCGTAGCAAACGTTCCACCAAGCAGGTTTACTGTATGTGATTGGTGTATAGGCTGCTGTAGCTGATCAATTAAGGACTAATTTGTTACCTTGTCTTTAGACTACCACGGCTTGTATAATGAAGGGGCAACATGCTATTTGAACAGTGTGCTGCAGGTCTTTTTCATGACTAAAGACTTCAGAGAGGCAGTGGAACGGTTTGGGTATGCTAAAGCTATTTTCATTATGTGTTTTAAATGAGTAGGCTCATATCCAAACATTATAATTATTTATTGTTACATCATGTAATACCTAATTAACTCACCAACATACATAATTGATCTTTATTACAGTAATACTAAAGAAAAGTACATTGATTTTAAGCTGAAAAGGCTGTTTGCAACTTTAAAGGTAAAGAAAAGTAACACAAAGGACGTTTTGTCAATACTTTGCATTAAAAATGGTAAGTAGCTTCCTAAGCTTTTGGATGGAATGCATTTTTAAATAATATTTTTTAAGTAATAAGAACTTTATTAAATTTAAGATAATTGTTTTTTTGTCTCCCAGTACATGAACAACTTGATGCTGCTGAGTATTTTGAAAAGATTTTAACCATGGTTAATCCTGAAGTGTCTAAGGTAGGCTACTTAGCCTCAGTAGGAGGTTTTCAAACAGGGTAGTAAATTAGTATCCTTAGCATAATTACCTAACTTGGTAATTTGTTTCACATGTTTATGCCAACTAAATGGTGTAATTTTCAACACATAATTTGCATAACTACCATTAATTTAATGTAATACTTACTTAATACTCTTGAACCAATCTAGTTAGTATGGCTGTCTAATCTTTGAAAGCCAGGACTTGGTTTTTAACAGAAAGCTGGCAAGCCCACCAAATTTAATTCTGTAAATGTTTTTTCTAATTACTGAGATAATATTGTATAAAATGTGTTTACTAACAATTTGTTGTTTACAAATATATGACATTATAAGCCTGACAAAAGTTTCTCTCTAGATCTTCAGAGGAGTATTGAGATACAGCACTACCTGTGTCAACAAACATATAACCAGTATTGAAACATGTCCATTTTGGACAATGCCCCTTCCTGTAACAGATCCATTGGACTCTTCCAACACCTACCGTGTGGTAGGAAAATATGTTATCACCTAGAATTGTATGTACATAGTTGTTATAATGTTAAATTGAACACAATTTTAGTAAATCAGTATGTTGGATAAAAACTCTGTGTTTCTGTGTTTGTTTTTAGAAGGATGGCTTTAAGGAGTTCTTCAAGTCTTCCACTGTCAGTGGGGAAAACCAGATATACTGTGATGAATGTAACAAAAAAGCAGATGCAACCATTGTAAGGAAGAATGCTAAGAATTTTACTTAATGTTATGTAAAACATAAAACAATGTCTATGTCTACTCGTAAAAATAGCTAGGACTGTTTTAGATTTTTTTCTCATTATTGACCAGTTGAAAATAATTTGGATGAAAAAGATTTATGCTTGATTGGCCAGTAAATCTGAGAAGGCTTGAATTTGCTGAATGAGCAGTGGTCAATATTTAAACTCATGCTGCAGCTGTTCTGTGTCATGGTTTGTCATGGCCTATGCCATGCCTTTTGTTGTATGTCTATGTTCAATGCGTGTCTGTTCTAGTTTCTTGGCTTCTATTTTCAGTTTGGTCCTCCTTGGTTATTAGGTTTTATCTGTTGCTTGTTTACCTACTTTAGTCTATATTTAAGATCCTCCTGTCCCAGTGTATCTTGTTGGTCATTGTTTATGTCATTGTTTACTATTTCTGCTCTTGTACCTCGTTCCTTGTCTCGCCGCTGTTTTGAACCTTTTTGTTACCTAGTCTGTTCATTAAAATACCTTCTTTTTTATATACCTTTGCCAATACGTTCAGTGTCATGACAAATCATGACACACATAATATATTGTCATTATTACAACAGGAATGCAGGATGGAAGGTCACCCAGACATTCTCACTCTGCTCCTCAAGCGGTTTGAATTTGACTACGACAGAATGGCATATGTCAAAATCAACCGCGATGTGGAAGTGCCTAAAACATTACAGACAGAGGTACACTTCTTACAAAACTGTTATTCATCGTTTTAGGTTTAAGTCATAAAAGGCTACACAACAAATGAATTCAAAACATCACTTTGTCTGTAATGCACTTTCTCACATCTTTTGTCTCTGAACAGAACTGTGGTTATGAGCTCTATGCGGTTGTGGACCATGTGGGAAGTCTAACGGGTGGACATTACACAGCCACAATCAAGTCCTACCAGGATGACAACTGGTATGTCTTTGATGACAGCTACGTCAGACAGGTAAAAGGAGGATTTTGGTATTTATTGAAAATTCTATTAAATATTGCCTGCAGGATATCTTTATTATTCTAATATAATACATTAGATTTTGTAAATAACTAGTATCATAACACATATTAAAAATCATATTTAAGAATATTTTATTACCATTCAAAAGTTTGGGGTCACTTAGAAATGTCCTTGTTTTCAAAAGAAAAGCCAATTTCTGGCCACTAAGATAACATCAGATTGATCAGAAATACATTGTAGACATTGTAATAACTGGCATGCGTGGATGCAGCGACGTAGAGTCACAGACCCTGGGTTTCAGAAGTGTTCCTGTGGCCATGCATTGTTTTCTACTACAGAATCAAGTCTGTTTTTAATTCAGTGACGCTGGAGCGTCTGATGCTCATGGCCATCTAATACTGGTTTTTGGCCTTGTCCCTTGCATACAGAGATTCCTCCAGATTCTCTGAACCTCTTAGATGTATTATGTACCATAGATGAAGAGATTTCCAAACGCTAATGTAAGTTGAGAAACGAAATTCTTAAATTCCTGGTCAGTACGGTGGCAAGTTGAGAATTCCTGGGACAGTAAGCATTTGGACAGTAAGCAATTATTATTTGTGTACATAGTGTTTTCACAGTTTAAAAATTATAATTATTTGTGGTACTACATGTTACTGATCTGAGCCAACGAACAAATACATAAATGTCTAGTTTGAAAAACTGGAGTCTGAAAATGTTTATGTGACCCCAAGCCTTTGAAAGATGGTGTAAATGTTTCCATAGTTTCATTAGTTGGTGTTTCCTTTACAGCTTAATTCACATCCAAGCAGTGCACTGACTGAAAGGTAGGATGTTTCCACTTGTGTTATGTTAAGTATTCAAGGTTTATTGCCAAAAGCATGAACTAGAATATTAAAAAGAATTTAAGATGACAAATATAACTTTCTCTAGATCCCAGAGTGCATATCTACTGGTGTACAGAAAATGTAAGTTTATTTATAAAAGATGTTTAATAGTAGTATTTTGTTATAATTTCCACATGGCTGTCACTGATTTATTTCACTGTCCTTCAACAGTACATGTTAAAAACGACCATGCAACCGACCAAGTTCACATTCCTCGCAGCGAGGGTGGCGTTAATAAAGAACATGGAGAACATGTTGAAATAACAACCAGTGGCCATGATAATGGTGGCGAAGTTACGGGAAAAGCAGTTAATGATGAAACAAAACCAATTGAGTCTAGTTTGATGGAGGAAAGAGTGGAAGACACTGCACACAGGCAACAGGATGTGGATGAGGACAGGGATGACGTGGTATTGACAAAACCAGATGTTACTCAGCAGCAGGCTTTAAAGACACAACAGAAATTCCCAGCCAACAGTTTCCCAGCCATTTGTCCATTATGGAATTCGGATAAGATTGTGGAGAAAAGAGAACAGGATAATGTTGCTGTGGACAGGATGAGGAATGCTGTGGATAATGTTGCGCAGAATGGAGTACCCAATGAAGTTGTGGAGAAAGGGGAAAGAGATAATGCTGGGAAAATAGAAAAAGACATAGAATCAAAGGGAGAAATGGATCTCAATGAGTCACAGACCAGTCCCACCAAGTACGAACAGTCTTCCAGATCTACAAACATGTGTGAGAGCCCCATCTCACGTATGTTTCACGAGCCTTACATGTGCTATAAGTTCAGAGGAAAAGCATTTCAAAGAGGAAGTGAAAAACAGTACTCTCGGAAAAAAGGAAGACGGATAAGAGGATATTTAAGGAGTAGAAGAAGAGGAACTGAGAGATAAAGAGCACACGTTTCAGTTTTTTTTTTTTTCAATTGTTGTTGCTTTTTTGGCAGATACAGTGGGAAATACATGGAAGAGGTTTGCTTAAAAAACTGTGGTTCAGATTTAAACCCATGATGCAGCTGTAATGTACAGGTCTAGATAATTGGACTTTAATCACATCATTCTGGGTTTTTTTTAAGTTCAACCAGATATATGTTAGCTGAAGTCTTGTTGTTAGCCTGTTTGTGTTCACCATCATTTATTATCTTGTTTATTTTAATATTCAGTTAATATTTCATATTTAATATTCAGTTAACTACATATGGAAGAAGTGTATTCTTGGTGGGACATTTCAAGGTACATGTTACATAGTCCAGGTTAACACTGTGCTCATAAAAAATAAACAAGGCTCTAAAATACTTGCATGTTTGAATTTTTGGTGTATCATTGATAATATTGCTAAAACGACAGGTTTCCTCCCAGAACAAGAATGTTCCAACATACAGCACCTTTATTGTTTTGGGACATTTTATGCCAAAATATGTGTGTCCTTTGAAGAAGCCTGAAACTTTGAAGTAGATATTTCAGCAGGTCAATTACTTCAATAACACATTGAAATGCAGACAGAAATTGTTAATTTTGCAATTAATATCAATCCACATCTTTAGACTTGAATCCCATTGAGAATCTGACATTCAATTTGAAGAGGGCGGAGCGAAGGATCTCTATGATTTGGAAAGAATCAGAGTGGAGATGTTGTCTATGACCCCTTGTAATGTGTTGTATTGTCCAATGGCATCAACATGTTTAAGAAATATGCAAAGAGATGGTACACAAAGTTCTGAAAACAATGGTGTTAATAATATCCCAATAAACAATAAGACAACATCTGCAAGGTGGCTGACTTTGGCCTCCCCAGGGTGGAAGGTACTAATTAATGCCTTTTAACAACCGGACTGGCATCCATCACCTAGCTGTTGGGGATCCACTTTTCCCTTTGCAATGGTCAGCCATCACCAGCAAGAGGTTCATGTGAACAGATTCTGAAGCGTTCACCATCAAGCGTGAGGTGTGGTCCTTGTTTTAAGAGATCATGACTTTTGGTGTGAAGCTGAAGCAGGATCGATTTTTGTATTAACTTTATTTCCACATGAAGATAAACCGAGTGCAAATGTCTTGAAGATCTGGGGGCAGGTCAGGGGCATCTTTACAAATATTTTTTTTGTCTCAGTACTCCAGAAGTTTGGATTCAACAACAAACAGTTACTATAAGGTTCCAGTATAGATTCTTAGATTTTAGTTGAAGGTATTTGTGTTCATTGTGTTTTCACAGTTAGTTACCATTATTTGTATTTGTTGTACTACAAAACAGAGCACCGAAAGTATTGTAGCAATTGACTTGACAGGTCTTTCTGGTCTGTCAGGTGTTTTCCCACACACAAAGACAATGAAGCCATTATCAGCCTGAAAAATCCCCCCTGAAATATCAGAAACAAAAAACTAGATTGACCAAAACCGGTTTAAACATCCATAGAAAGGAAAGCACTGGTGAGCTCGCAAACCACAAATGGATTGGTAGGTATAACAATACATACAGTGGATTATTAAAGAATGCTCGCTATAATAAAAAATAACAAAGTATGACAGACCAGGAACACAGTCCATGAGGGCGGGAAGTGTCAGCCACAGATATCCTCTCAATACTTCACCGAAAAAACTAGAGCTAGCATACCTTAGTTGCTTTTGCTTTTTTATTTTATTTTCTGTTATTCTTTTGAATGTACCAAGATTTGATTTTTTGATACCCTAAAATGTAATGCACAAGTCTTCACCTTGCACTGTATTTTAAACCACAACTACAGAGGCTACAATGGAAGGTGAAAACTAGTTACTATACTAAGAGTAGCTGCTGACAGAAACAGAAGAATGGTTATTCTTAATAGTTATGCAATTTACATAAACATCTTGTCGACCAAATACAAGCAAATGTTATTGGGTGGTGCTTTAACATACCAGGACAATCACCCCCAGCAGAGTGCCATAGCAGTTTTAGGAGCCAAGAGTCAAAGTTCTTGACTGTACAACACATTTCCACAGTTAAATCCAGTTTGAATGACATTTTCATTTGTTGAATATGAAACAATTTCAAGTTAAATCTTTGATATTGACACTTTAGTTCAGATTATTTTGTTATGACAATTATTAATACATATCAATATATTCATGTGGTTCTCAACCCAGGTTAATACATTTTAAAAACATATAATTGCATTAGTATGAAAAATCGGAGTACAATTGGGCCTGAACATATAAAAGCTGGTTTGGTAAAAAACAATTAAATCAAATCGATCTCAAGCATCCCAAGTATGAGTTGTCCGGACATTTGATTGGTTTTGTGTCAATAGCGTTAATCGTTTAGACTGACTGCATACATTTTATAATAATAATAAGTATACGACTATAAAAAGAATTCGCGCTTTGCCAAGCCTTTGTATAAAAAACATTAGATAGAATTACTGCTTTCTCCTTTTGGCTTGTGTTCTACATCGCTCAGCGGGCAGGGGCGTATTTACCTTCCGAAAGGGGTAGTACTATATCTGGTCGCAAAGGGTATGCCGTTATGTTGAATGTAAACCGAAACTAAAATGTTCAAAAGCCACGTGTGGCTGTCTTTCTCAAATCGTAAACGTCTGTTAAATCGGTAAGTGGCTGTAAACAAAGGCGTCCGTGTTTTTTCACGTATTACAGGCTTTAATGTGCAACTTTTTTGAGTAAACCTGCCGTACATACCAGTAGTCAGAGTATGTCCCCACGCTTTCTAACTTGCTTATTGAATGTGCATTATTGTTCGTAGGCGTTTTTACTGGAGGCAAGGGACTGTAATAGGGATTTGAGGGACAGGGTGGATGCTGCTGTAAGTGATAAAACGGATATAATAGAATAACATGACAAAACAATGTTTTAACCTCCATACATTTCTATAAAGAAATGGTGGTGGGCTAGTTTAAAAGTAATATTGATTAGGGAAGCCTACGGTTGTTTTCCAGTGCATTTACGTTTTGAACTTGAGAAGATTTAGTTCTCTGACGGCTAGAAACGTAAGATAAGGGGGGTGGCGGATGGTAGGGAGTCGTTAGCAACTGTTTACTGAAGGGAGCTCTAGCCTAGTGACGTCGCGTGATACAGGGCCCTCTAGAATTCTCCTACCCTTATTAAAGATGAACATGAAAGACTATAAAAAACGTCATTGTTGTTTGTCTGTTGGATCACACATTAAGAAATAAAACGTATTTAGATTTGTGGAAAAAAATCTATACAATAAGATGCCATCGTCTTGCAAACAAGCTATGTCTCCACTCTGACCATCAAACCTGGTTTATAAAAAAGTTCAAATAATGTGCAGCTAAATCCAGGTGCTGACATTTTTGACATTTGTCAATTTGTCCACGATCTTGGAGGTATGGAAGTATGGAGATATGGAAGTTACACCCCAGAATTCAACCAAAGTCTGCAATTCTCCCACTGATATTTGCTAAATTGTTTCATCCATCATTAATATCACGTTGTAATCATTTAGAACACTGGTTCCCTGCTCCAGTTCCCAAGTAACTCCAACAGTCCACGTTTTTATTGTAGCCCCAGCCAGGCACTGTTGATACATCTTGTGAACTTATTATCAGGTTCTCGTTGAGTTTGCTTGTCCAGCGTATATCCGTGGTCAAATGAGCAAAAGGGTATGTCAAAGTGTGTAGAGTTGCCAGTTTCATAAAAAAAAACCTGATCCGTCACTTGTTCATGCCTAATGCCTGAATGTTTGGCCCTTGTTATTGTAGACCATTCATTCATGCTTGCAAACTGTAAACCTTCAGATGACATTTGTACACGTGTGTGTCTTTGATGCAGATGTATCCTGATAATAATGATTATGACAGTGATGACATGATAATAAGAAAAATATAATCTTATTTAAAGCATCATGTTAGGCTATTATGTGTTTACAAAATATATTATTAAAAAATATTTTGGATGCCCAAATAATCTTAGCCTTAAAAGATTGTAACATTAATGTTTTCTCTGTTACAGGCCCCGCTAAACATTTATTTATTCCCCAACAATTAAAAAAATTACTAAATGAATTCCAAGGACTATCGTGCAAAGAAGAAAGTATACAATGAAGACATTTTAACAAGGTTTAAAATGAGACTTGACAGCATATTTGGTAAGCCATAAGATCCTATGTCATAGTAAGGTCGTTGTACATCTTAATGGTGCCACACTGTGGTTGGACTGTAATACATTATTCTTTCTTGATTTTAGAATACAACGGCTTAGTTAATCAAGGGGCAACCTGTTATCTGAACAGTGTTCTGCAAGTCCTCTTTATGACTAAACGCTTCAGAGAGGCTGTAGAAAGGTCTGGGTGATTTCTAAACTGGAGTTGCACTTGCTGTTACAGAAAGATCACAGTCTCAAATCAATATATTCTAATATAATATATCTCAACTGTCTCTACAGTCACTCTGGTGAAGACCTGAAGACTGTTGAGTTTCAGCTAAAATGTCTATTTAGCACTTTAAAGACGGAGAACGCTAACGTCAATGACATTTTATCCATGCTGGGCATTGATAACGGTGAGTTTGATGTTGATAACCTTTTGGAAAAATATAGATTTTGTCATGTGAATTGTTATGTGATTTTGTCATGTGAATTGTGAGTGAGTAAGAGAAGGGTTCAATTTAAGAGAACATTGCAAATTGAACACTTTTCAACTTTTCTGGAAACAAAAAAAGGTACAATGATCTCTTAATACTTTTTGTAGCTGGTAATGTTTTTCTGTAATTTTGTTTCGGGGACCTTTTTATGTTCATTCTTGTCTTCAGTGTGTATGCTGATTTGGCTTAAGGCAGATACCATCAAAATATTCTAAATACAAATATAAACGCTAGGATTATAACACAACATCGACATTTGACTACTTGCACACTTGACAAATATTTTTCAAATCCTAAAATGCCGGTACAATTTACAAAATGTGCTGTCATTTCTAAATGGTTCAATGGCTTTTTAACCCATAGTCGTAGTATGCTTTTAAATCTGTAATACAGAGAGCTCCAAGCAAATGTGTCACAGTTATAAAAGCTTTTGGGGTTAACTGTATATATAGATCAAATATTCTATCCTTATAACATTCTATCCTTCATATAACAAATTGTGTTGTTTTCTCTTTTCTTACCAACCAGTACATAAACAACGTGATGCTGCAGAGTATTTTGAAAAACTTTTAAGCATGGTCAATCCTGATTGGTCTAAGGTAGTGTTGTTCATACTGTGGTCTTGTTGACAGAAGAAGTTACAAATCCAACATTCATCATGACGAAACTAGGCCTTTACATTATTCCTTTTTTTGCCTTTAGATGTTTAAAGGACTTCTCAGGCACACTACCACATGTTCAAAAGGTCATGAGGCATGTAACAGAACTGGCCCATTCTGGACTCTGCCACTTTCAACGGATCATCCATCAGAAACGTCCTGCAGTGTGGTAAGCACAATACTCGTTAAATATGTGTATACTTTATTGAGCATGGCATGTTTATGGCGTGTGATTGTGTGCTTTCAGAGGGAAGGTTTTAAGGAGTTTTTCAAATCTTCGACCGTCAGTGAGATGTACTGTGACCAATGTGAAGAGAAAACAGATGCAACCATTGTGAGTTATGATTTTTAGAAAAACCCCAAATCTTCACAAACAAAAAATATATATGTATGGAAGGTGATGGTGGCTCCTGCATGACGCCGTTTCCCTGACTATGCTTATCGGGCCTGATGTTTGTGTCACCCAGGCATGTGAGATGGTGGAGCCCCCCGAGATTCTGACTCTCTTCCTCGAGAGGTTTCAGTTTGACTACCGCAGAATGTCATACGTCAAAATGGACTGCTGTGTGGACGTTCCATGCACGTTACAGATAAAGGTTTTTAAAGAAACTTTCTAAGTATATTATTGTTCTTGTGAGATTATGGACATGAAAAACAATGAGATTGATTTCACACAAGGCATGGAAGTGAGAGGTAACATCTATTCCCCACTATATAACAAATGTATCCAGTGTAGACTGTCAGGATGCACGTTGGTCTGGCAATAGCCAGGCCCTCGGCTCCGTACAAATTACTCTTGAGTCCAAGGTTTCATCCAATTAGTTTATTTAGCACTTGCAAAGGCCTACAGCAAAATAAGAATAACAACCTGGAAAGAACCTCTTGAGTAGGGGCGAAAAGCTTTGTACGTCCACAGACTGTAAACAGTTAGCTGTGTAGTACGCTGATAATCGCGTCCCCTTCATGGTTCTTATATAGGCGACTGAGTGTCATGGGGTATCTTCCATCTTGCTTATTGGAATATGTCTGTATGACTATGTGAGTGTGTTCTTAGTATGTAATGTTCTGTACTTATATTCCAGTTTCGGCATAAGCAAAGATATAGTATAGAAATAGGAATGATAAAAACTGTCTATAATGTTGTTGCCAGTACAGTCACCAGATCTCAACCCAATTGAACTGTTGTGGGAGCAGCTTGACTTTATGGAACGTACAAAGTGCCCATCAACCCAATCCAATTTGTGTAACACCGAGTCAATAAAACTTCAGGGATATCACTCTGTCCAGTTAGGAAGCATAAGCCTTTGTGAATCAATGTCACCTGTTTTGGTGAAAATGAAAGTGACAACAAAGGCACTGTAATGACTTTGCAGGTGGTAGCCACAGATAATTGCTCTCTTCTTATCCTTCCTGATGGATTCTTCACTAGTTTTGCATTTTGATAGTGTCACTACTGGTAGAATTAGGCGGTAGCTGCAGCCCATTCAGGTTGCACAGGGAGTCCAGCTCCTCTAAGATGGCACATCCATACGTGTCGCAAGAAGGTTTTCTGTGTCTCCCAGTATAGTCTCAGGAGCCTGGAGGAGAGGCCAGGAGATAGGACGTTACACGAGGAGAGCTGAACAGGGCCGTGGAAGAGCATCTAACCTGTGGCACTGGTATCTGCTCCCTTGTGGGAGAAGGAACAGGAGGAGCACTGCCAGAGCCCTACAAAATGACCTCTAGTGGGCTACTGGTGTGCATGTTTCTGAACTGTCGGAAACATTACAACGTCCTCTAGTGGGACTGGTTCTCACAGCCCAGCACCGTGCAGCTCAATTGGCATTCACCAGCATTGGTAGGTCTGCCATTGGAGCCCCGTTCTCTTTACAGATGAGAGCAGGTTCACACTAAGCACATGTGACAGATGTGAAAGAGTCTGGAGGCATCTGTTGGCACCTGCAACATCATCCAGCTTACCCGATTTGGCAGTGGATCAGTGATGGTCTGGAGAGGCAAATGCTTCAAGGGTCGCACAGACCTCCACGTTCTAGTCACCTGTACCCTGACTGCCGTTTGGTACCAGGATAAAATTGTCGGACCTTACGCTAGTGCAGTGTGCCCTGGGTTCCTCCTGGTGCAGGACAGTACCTGGCCTCATGTGGCCAGAGTGTGTAGGCAGTTTCTGGGTGACGACGGCATTGATGCTTTTGACTGGCTCACAAAATCCACAGACATGAATCCAATTAAGAACCTCTGGCATTTCATGTATCGTACATCCAACACCGCAAAGTAGCACCACATAATTTCTCAGAGCTCACTTATGCCCTGATCCAGGTTTGGGGGGAGATTCTCTCAGACACCATCCGCTGCCTCATCAGGGGCATGTCCAGAGGTTGTCGGGAGTGTATACAGGCACGTAAGTGCCACACACACTACAGAGTCACGTTATGAGTGGCTGTGATGAATTTCACACATGTTGGAACAGCCTGTGATTTCAATAATTCACTTTGATTTTAGGTGTGGGTTGGAATCCAGCCCTCAACGGGTGTCGATTTTGTTCTCAACGAATTACAAAATGTACAGTAAAGATTTTGACCTTTAACATATTTAGTTAAATCGAGAACCGATGTGTGATCTAGTGTTTTTTTGGAGCAATGAATGTCAACTTTCTGTGGATTATCTGTATATTGTCCTTTGGGTTGTTAGCAGCACCCAAGTGACAGTTTGGGTGAATTTATAAATAAAGGTTTCATAAAAATCCAAATTGGCAACACGTTAGTATTTATTCACGTTTGTTAAGATACGTTTTTTGGTTTTTTCTACAACAGCTGTATAGAACTGAGACAGAGTTCGAGACCCAACCAAAAATTCCTGTGTGCATTTATATGACTGACATTTTTTGGGGATCATGGTTGATCTTTTGTCTCTGAACAGAACTGTGGTTATGAGCTCTATGCAGTTGTGGACCATGTGGGAAGTCTAACGGGTGGACATTACACAGCCACAATCAAGTCCTACCAGGATGACAACTGGTACGTCTTTGACGACACCAACGTCAGACAGGTGAAGTATACCTTTTTGTTTACAGTGAATACTGACCAATTAAGTTTCAAAGATGATTTCTCATCAGGAATTAATGAAAATAATGTGTATAGACACTTATTCCAATTTAGTTTTATATCTATCTGAAGACAGTTCAGGATGCCTTATATATTGTCTTCTATGTATATATACTGCAGGTTAACCGTTTGGGGTCACTTAGATATGGCCTTGTTTTCGAATGTGACATTTTCCCATTAAAATAAAATCAAATTGATTAGATGTACAGTGTAGGCATTGTTAATGTTGTAAATGATCATTGAAACTGGAAATGTCTGGTTTTTTTCATAGAATATCTGATCTGTATAAGCGTACAGAGGCCCACTATCAGCAATCATCAGTCTTATGTTCCAATGGCTCGTTGTTTTTGCTAATCCATGTTGGCTAATTGATTATTAGAAAACCATTTAGCAATTATGTTAGCACAGCTGAGTGTTGATTAAAAGCTTTTCTTCTTTAAATTAGTTAAGTATCTGGAGCATCAGCAATTGTGGTTTTGAATACAGGCTTAAAATGGCCAGAATCTTTTTTTTACTGAATCCCGTCAGTCTATACTTGTTCTGTGATATGAAGGCTATTCCATGCAAGAACCTGTCAAGAAACTGATGATCTCATACCATGATGTGTTGTATTCACTGCACAAACTGTCTCTAACCAGAATAGAACGAGGAGTGGGAGGTCCCGAAGCCCAACTGAGAAAGAAAGAAAGAAAGAGAAACAGACACCACACAGTGGTGACAAGAATTGACAACTAGAATGCCAAAGGCCTGCAAGGCTGTAATTGCAGCAAATGGAGGATTCGTTGACAAATGTGTTTTTAACCAAAAATAACTATATGTCAATAACTATAATCCCTATTCATTTAGCTATACTTCCTTTTCATTCCCATTTCATTTAAAAGGAAACAAGGACATTTCTAAATGACCCCTAACTTTTAAATGGTAATTTAAATTTACAATCTGCTATTTCAGGGCAAGTGGCCAGTTTTTAGCCTAGTGGACCTCAATGGCCCAGGTCACAAATCATTATCTGGTTGATAAGGAACCTTGAAGAGAAAAAGAGTTCGGTAGAAGATGATGTTATAATTGAAATGCCAGCGTAAATCTCTGTTCCCAGTCCACCACTGGTTTTAATGTGTATTGCTCCTCTGCTACAGGACAATCAACAATCAATCATACATATGAATAATAAAAGGTAAAACCACTCTTTGAGTTTCTGTGTTTTCAAAAAACATAATGCTCTGATATGACTGTTTTTTAATTATACAAAAATGTATATGTTATTTAATGTTTTAATAGATCCAATAGTCCATATCTGCTGCTGTACAGGAAAGGTAAATTAACTGGTTTTATTTACCAACCATACAGTCAGCACTAAAAGTAACCAATCACCAATTATTTAGTTTTCCCAGCTTCAACAGCTTCTGTATAATCCATGTATTTCTATACACTGAGAGTGACGTTTTACAGTCAAACTAACATTTGCATTTCCCCCTGTATTTCTAAACATGTCATCTAGATCAACCAAGAGAAGAAGAAATAAAGAAAAAAGTGGAATTGAAGAAAACAAATGAAGAATTGAGAATAGAAAAACAGCAACAACAGAAGAAAATTCTAATTAATACAAAGCCATGGAAAGGTAACAGTAGAAGTGGCATTAATGCCAACCCCCATGCCAGCCCTCATGCCAACCCCCATGCCAACCCTTGTCCAATGATTATAACAGAGAAAACTAAGGGAAGACATAAAGAATCTAAGAGAATTATTAAAAAGAACAAAAGAGAAACTGAAAAGAAAAATAGAGAAATTGAAGGTTTGAAGTACAAAGAAAAGGAATTTAACAATATGGAGAGAGTGAAGAGTGTAGAAAAGGAATTAAAAAGAATAGAAGAAGTACTGAAGAGGCTAGAAAAGGAATTCAGAAGAATAGAAATAGAATTAAAGTGTGTAGAAAAGGAATTAAAAAATGTAGAAGAAGAAATGAAGATTGTAGAAACAGAATTAAAAAATAATAGAAGAATTGAAGAGTGTAGAAAAAAAAAAACAATCTCAGGGAAAAGGACAATGTCACTGATGGTGTCACTAGACAGCTAGAATCACTGTGTGTTGCTAGGACAATAGATGTTGGGGTGAAGGAAATGACCCGAGGAGAGGAGGCAAAAAGTCTGCAATGAACTTTATTCAGTGGTCTCTTGATTTTGAAAATCCTAAAGGTCTAGTCTGTATAAGTAACAATACTGACTGTTCACCTTTTTATACTTGAATCATCATGCAGACAGACTTACATTGACCCGCATTTCACTCCGAACACCGGCAATTAAACCTGCATCAACACATACCATGACACAGAGATCACAAGGCACATACAGCAGCTCTCATTTAAGTCGTGGTTGGCACGGTGGCACAAGCAGGTGGCAATTACGGTTATGCATGCTGAATGTTTGCAGTGCATGGAATAAAAAAGATCCTCCTGCTCTGATTTTATGTCTGATTTCATCTCTGATTATCACACTTCACTATATCTAAATATGGCAGATTACAACTCTGGTAGCAAAGTTTAATAACTGTTCTAAGATTTTTATACTGTTCTTTAATCACGTCACCTCAGTCTGGGTTATGTGAGTTTGCCAGGGACTAAGGTAGTAAATAACGGCAATTCTAATCTTTCTTGAATCTAAGATCCTATAAAAACCTTGATATTCTGGTTGTTAATATAGGTATTGTCGTGGAAAATACGTTGGTTCCCGACTCAAAAGGATGCAAAAACTTAAGAGGTTTTGGAATCAAATAGATGTCATCATGAAGCCATGAAGTTTCTGCAGAAAAGATCAACAAACATTTATACTATTTCCTGTCTCATGTCCCATTCAACAGACCCTCCCACTGATGACAAGCTATAGACGCCCCTTCCTCCTTGGGTTAATAATTATCTCTCCCCCTTAACACTTAACACTAGAAGCACCGAGCCATTGTTACCCCCCTAAAGCGCCGTTAGGGCAAAATTTGCCCATAAGTCTACAGACAGGGACGTATTTACTGACACGTAATGGTCGCTAGATGGCGCTTCTTGTATGGATCCAAAGTCAAGGCCGAAACTTTTTGGTGTCTCTTTTATCTTGTGTCAAAGTGTTTTGATTCTGTGTTGCTCCGTTTTCGAGGTAAGGGTGTAACGATTGCAGTAAATACAATGTGTAAAGACGCCGGTCTGGCTTGGTTTTATACGATATAATATCGCGCTCAACATTGCAGTTTGAAAATATTAATGGAATTATACAAATAGCGAGGAATAAAATATGAAGTGACTATATATATATATATATATGTATATATATATTTATAATATCGCGCTCAACATTGTAGTTTGAAAATATTAATGGAATTATACAAATAGCAACGAATAAAATATAAAGTGACTATATAAAAATTACAAGGAGATTGCCTTGCGCCTTCACCTTACTGTCGATCTATGGCCAATGTCAGTGTTACGTTTTAAATTGCACAATAAATCGACCTGCTCACAAAACCCAAATATCGCTAAATAACACAAGTGACATTTAAAAGAACAAAGTAGGAACATCAAACATGTTCCACTAATTGAAAAACAAACTAAAAAAACAGGGAATACAAGTTGCGGAGACAATAAAGCATAACAAAACCTATAGAGACTAACCTTTATTTTTAATCAGCTCCCTACTACACACTAGGCTGGATAAGGAGGAGCTATTAAAATTGCGTTTGAAACATTCATGTAAAATCACCTGATGGGTATTGTTTCCTGAACATTGAACGCTTACTTTACATATTCTTTTCGCAGACGCTTAACGCCAAGTACATTTATACATACATAGAATTTTCTTTGGTGCTATGGTGCTATGGTTACTTCTATAATACTATGGTTACTTAAATTGATTCCTTAGTGAATTCATTATGTGGATATGTGAAACACAGAAATTCTCCTAAAGTATAAATTGAATACATTTTCATCTATAATGCTAAAATGCTTTTTTTGGCAAATCCTTGCTTGATTTGTCCAGTTATACTTTCTGTACAATATTACAACTTTTTTTAATTGATCAATTCCAAAATAGCTGCGATCAGGCGTGGGGTGACTCCCTTTTCTGAACTTCAAGCTCGTCGACCAAGTTGCATTTCTGTTCCAGATAATTTTATTGTAGAGGGTGGTCGTTATTTTAGAGGAGAAGTGAAAGCGTAAGGAACACTTGGTTTTCTCTTAGAGAAAGTACATCCTGTTTAGACAGTAGTATAACTTTTATATACTTTGGTCAAGATTTGCGAAAGGTAGAATTGCCGTGTATATGTTATACATTTTTATTGGAAAACGGACCAGTAGACATTGTTTGCTTTTATTTTTTCCATGTATGTTCGATCTTATTTAACACACTGGATACATCATTCACTATAATTATTTTTACTTTGCTGTATGTTATTGTCTGTGTACCTTCAGTTTGCCTAGCAATGGCTCAGTATTTACAAACTAAACGTACTCGCGCAATTATGTCAGTCATTTACATGTTTTTTCATACATTTATCTTTAGACAATGATCCCAATCGTGGTGGGTGCTGTGGCGTTGATCGGGGCCGGAGCCCTGCTTAAGTACCTGGTAAGTACGCGAAGACACTAAATTTGCCCAGGCCACATTTCATCATGATTGACCTAGGGTATCTCTTGAGTGGCTTCAAATCAGAATTTGTATATGATAATCTTAATTTTTAACGTTTATTCATAGGGAAGAATGTATTTTCTACTTGATGAAAAATATGTATCAAGCAACACGCGTTTGGCTACGTAGAACAATTGATATACAATGACATATACAATAATGACAATATAACGTAAAATAGCTTAATAAAGGCCTATGTAGAAATGGCTTCGACAACCCATGTTTAATAAAAGTCTTAAAAGTTCAATCGTGTGATAAATGCTTATGTAGAAAATAGTGGTTCGCGAAATCACGGAAGTGAAAATATAATTTTTGAGCTAGTTTCTAAAACCGAAAGAGGATGAAACGAAACTTGGCATTCCCGGAAACTCGACTCCACCAAGATTTTACAGACCTCACAAATACATTAACTAAATAAGGTCAACGAAGTTTCATTGCATAATGTGACCGGTTTTTTATCAGAAAAATGGCCAGAACATGGAAAAATGCTGCCGTATTCAATTGAACAGCTTAGTTATGGCTTCGTATCTTCTCCAACCAGCACACAACTTGTTTATTGTTACGTTTTTTCAAATGAGGCAATGAAACCCTCACGTCAGAAGTGCCAACTGGTTTTCCGTTGGAAAAATTTATAAGAATTAATATTGTTTGGCTTTTCTGATTGGCTGTTGTTTCATTAAGATTCGAACGTTAACATTTCTAGCTGTTTCTGATTGGCTGCTGTCCAATTTTAAGTTGAATGTAAAATGTTCCAACACCTGTAAATGTAATTTTTATTCACAAGGCTTTTTGGTTTCCTGGGTCATTCAATTATACAGTTAATGTGGTTAATCTACACAGGCTTTCCTTCAGAAAGGCATTGCACTAATCACATTATATTTGCGTATTGGCATAGAGTTTTATTTAACATATGACAAACATTTAGGGCACAGGAGAATGTTGCCTTTTATAAATGTCCTTAATAAAATGATATGTCCCAATAGGCTACATTTGTATACTTTATTCCAAAATAAATTAAATGACAGGATACTTTCCCTGCACTTACACACACAATGTGCCCAAATCGGCCGCATATCTTAACGGGATGACATTTTATCCACAGAAATATTCTTGTTTTGAATGCATCCAATAAACTATGCCTTTGGTGAAAATATGTGCAATTATAGAATAGGCTAAATAAATGTTGTAGTTGCACCGACCATACCCAATGACGATATTGAAAAGAGGTGATGTATGACCCTTGAGCTTGAGCCCATTGCTTTAGCTATCTACAAAAATAAATATGTGCTCTGCTGTTTTGTTATTTAACATTAAGTGCATCATGCATCATAAAATCAGCTGAAACCAGTTTAGGCTCTTCATGGCATCTGACAGCAAAATATAAGAGTTGTCTAACAAGGTGTACACTTTAATAGGGCTATAGCAGTGTCTTATGAACTGTTGCTTGTGGCAGACAGCTTTGCTGTGTCGAGCTGGGAGAGGATAGGGTGAATAGGTAGCCTTTCTATTTTCGTACAGCCCTAGTAGACTGCCTGTGTTCATGCAAACCAGTTTCCCTTGTTTAGGCGCCATGGTCATCCTGGTTCAGGGTCCGCTAGGCTAACTAATTATGTCTCCATAGTGCTGTATGTAATAAATGACTATGGGATTATAACAAATGTAAAGGGTGTTGAAACCATCTGTTTCCCCCAAGTCCGTTTTGGAGAAGATCAAGTCGACACTTGTCTGTCTGTTCGCAATATTCTTTATTCAGCAGATAATTATCCGGAGATCAGTTCCACACAACCTGCAGAAAAGATCTGATCTGGGGTAGTCTCACATCAGTATAAAAAGATTACAGGCGACAAGGCGTAGCAAGCATTGTTCCAATCAGGTTCAATAGTTCTTGTTCTGTAGCCTTATTTGGCTCTGTTTCTAGGGTGTTCTAATGCTCTGTAGGATAATCAATGCGTTACGTATGTGTGTGTGTCTGTCTGGTGTCTCACCGTCGAGGGTCAAAAGGACACATCTGTTCCTTTTGTTTCCTCTTATATATGTGGTTTCCTGTTAAGCAGGGTGAGTCAGTGAGTGTATCTGTGTAAGCGTGCATCTTGCAAAAAATGGCCTTTATGAATATCATGCATGTTGCTGAGACTAGTTTCAGTGTAAATTATTCCACAAGGGGGAACGAGGTACAACACATCGTTGGCCCTTTGTTGTCAAGGTCCAATGAAAAGTGGTCCTGAATCCGGCAATGAAGGGAAGCCCAACATTTTTGTTATTGGTAGATGGGGCTTCTGACAAACTTGAGCTCTAGTAAAGTGTGTTCAGGTGAACGTGCAATAAGAGAAACACATTTAGTCTTTATACTAAAAAACATTATAGCTAGTTGTGTTAACTATCATCTACGTATCAACAAATCAGTCCACATCTAACATTGGGGAACTTCCCATTTGATGAGTCAGCAAGGTGAAAGTTTGGTTGTGTCCTTTAGGAAGGCATATAACACTAATCGTTGCCAACAATTTGTACATATTCCTAAAGGCATGTACTTTTTTTACTTTTAGAATCTGTATAATTTTGAACGTTCTAAAGCAAATATTTCAAATAACATTACACTGGAAGGTCCTGTAGATCACTTTCTAGTTGTCACGAGTGTGGTTAGTGGAGAAGTACATGCAGGTATTTTGGGAAAAATATGTGGATTTATTAAAACAAACAAAAGAACAAGTAGTTACGAAAAAGATAAACAAAAAGCGCTGGACAATACAGCGTGATGAAAACACCAAACGTGCCGTGTACATAAAAACAACAACAAACGACACAGAGGGACAAAACAAAGGGGCATATATACACACACACAGGAACTAAGTAGGGACAGGTGCCTGCGATAAACCAAATGAGTCCGAGGTACGTTCAACCAAAAGAGTGTTCCACATAGAACGCTAGCAACGAATGGTGCTGCGCTGGCCAGAACGTTACAACAGTTGTTAGATTTGTTAGTGGTTTAGTCTGCTGAACATCTGTTTGATCTTAGATCTCTTTTCCCTCTACGCAGTTTACTTCCTCTGACCCCTGGGAGACAGATCGCAGCTCTATCAAACTTTTAACAAAACTGGGCAAAGGGTTCTTTGGTGAAGTCTATAAAGGCTTATGGAACAACAAAATGTATGTTGCAGTGAAGACCCTTATACCTGGTAAACATATATTAACTGCATCCTCTCTGAATGTGGCGTCGAAAATCACTTGTCCATTTTGTAAATAGCAGTAACTTTATCATGCGTTGGGTTACCTTCTGATTCATTGTAACATTTAAATATGGTCCATGTCTATTCTGCACAAAATCATTTTGGTCGTTCCCCATCCGACTAAGCTGTTTTTGTACGTTTATTTCGATTGAGTTCCAAACAGTGATGGAATTACTCTGACAACCTTCTCATGTGATTTTATTATCATAGGCTCCATGAAACCTAAGGACTTCTTAAAGGAGGCCCAGATCATGAAGACAATGTGTCATCCCAACCTTGTAAAACTTTTAGGTGTCTGCACCAAAGAGGAGCCCATTTACATCATCACAGAGCTGATGGATGGAAGTCTGCTGGATTACCTCAAAAGTAAGATTGGTCTGCTGTATGATTCGTAAATCAAAATAACTTAAGTTATTTAAAGAGGAAATATTGACTTGACCATGATGATAGTAGCGGGACAGATTTCCAGATATTTGTTACATGTTACATTTTAGTCATTTGGCTGACACTCTTATTCAGAGTCACTGACAATAAGTGCATTCCTCTTTTTTGCTTTCTTGGAAATCCAACCAAGTACACTTTTCTTCATCTAAACTAGGGGTCTTCAAATCTTACCCTACGAGGTCCAGAGCCTGCTGGTTTTCTGTTCTAACTCATAATTAATTGCACCCACCTGGTATCTTAGGTCTAAATAAATCTCTAATTACGGGGTTGAAATGAAAAAATTAATTGTACCTGGCTTGAGGTGCAGATTTGAAGACCCCTGATCTAAACCGTTAATTTGAAAAGTTACTGTCACGGTCTGGGGTGTGAGTGGAACCAATCACAGACATTTTAAAAGGAAACTGTGCATTTATTTAGACAAAAACAAAACAAAACACAAACTGTACACATGAATGAAAGGTGCTGAAATGAACAGCAAAAACAGATAACTAACAAACATAAGACAAACCATGAATAAACTTACAGACAAACATGTAGAGTATCCACAGAACAATAAATCAAACAAGACAGGACCGTGAATGTTGTAAGAATACAAACAATAAACCACACAGAGTGTGGCTAAAACCTAACTTAAGTAGGCTCCTCAATCAGAGGCAACTGGCAACAGCTGTCTCTGATTGAGGAGCCCACAACAGTGGCCCAACACTTTTTACAGTGATTACAAAGAGCTTGGTATAAAATGGGGAATCTGATAGCACATGTACCGTGGGATTGGTTGGGAGTCTAAAGAATCATCACTCATGCATAGGATACTACAGAAATACATTTCAGCATCTCATTCCTAATATTGTGTAGATGTCTATTTTTTGCCCTTCCATAGGTTTTAAGAGGAAGTCTTTGGAGACCCCCCTGGATGCCCTTTACTTATAGAGAGGCAATAACCTATTTTAAAACTGCCAATCATTATAATTCTCAATTGATTTTCTTTTGGGGGGGGGTAACCAAACAGTTAAGACGGATAGGTAACAAACGTAATGTTTTATATACCGACACTGTTATGGTGCCTCTGAGGACACAGCTGGGCAATCTAATGTTTCCACTAGTAAAATAAAACAGAAATGAACCTTCATGTCATTGAATGTATGAAATCTTTTCTCATCATCTAGATTTTTTTTCCCTGTTGTACAGATGACATGGGTATAAGAATATGCTTTTCTGACCAGATTAAGATGTCAGCCCAAGTAGCTTCTGGAATGGCTTATCTGGAGAAGCAGAACTATCTCCACCGGGACCTGGCTGCCAGGAATGTGCTGGTTGCCAAAGACAACATCTGCAAGGTGGCTGACTTTGGCCTCGCGAGGGTTGTTAGGGCTTCGCCGACGTCACTTAACCAGACCAGCGGCTATTACATACCCGTGGGGGATGCCATGTACTCTTTGAGGTGGACAGCTCCAGAGGCCATTGCTAGCAAGAAGTTCACCATCAAGGGTGATGTGTGGTCCTTTGGCATCTTGCTGTATGAGATCATGACTTTTGGTGAGATGCCCTATAAAGGTAAGACATCTATTTGTTTTAAGTCCGTATTTGGATGAAGGCAAATATCTTAAAAATCTTGGACCGACACATTATGAACATTGCCAAAACCCATTGGCTAACCAAAAACAATAGCTTGAACATCCCATACAGAGTGGCCTGGTCAGTTAGATAAACATGTCTAGAATAACCTGCAGAGGTCATTATAGACTGGGTTATGGATATGGGGTTTGCACAAATGGCTGCCATGGAAACTCGTTTACTTATCTTTATTTAGTAGCATCTTTACAGGAACCTCTGATCTGACAAAGTACAAGCACCCCAAACACATACAAGTGCTTTATTTAGAAATTTGAATCTCTCATGTTGTCCTTTCTACATGGTGAAACCAGTATGTACACAAATAACCTGAAAGTATTGGGACTTCTTTTTAAACTAAAATATTTGATTATGGAGACAAAAGTAAAAATATGCTTTCTGTTCCAAAAATTATGGAACACAGTGTATACGTTTCAAATTCCTTCAGTTACATCATACACATCTCTTTATCTCATAGGTGTAATTTTCCTAGTGAGAGCATAACGTTCATCTTAACTGTTGATCAATATTGTTTCAGATTTCAACAACTACGAGGTCAAAGCGAAGGTTGCCAACGGGTACAGGATGGCTTGCCCACGAGACTGTCCCAGAGGCATGTACGGGATCATGATGGACTGCTGGAAGAAGAATAAAAATGACAGGCCCAGCTTTAAGGGGCTGCATACAAGGCTGGTGAACTTAACATAGGTGGAATAATGTGCGTACACCCTCCCATATAATTGCTTTAGAAATATTTACGCAACAAGGCCAGTTTGGGGGCACATGGCCAAATAACCACGCCTTAGTCAAGACCCATAGCGTAGTGCCAGGATATTATAAACTAGTCGCCACGCAGTTAGAACTTTACTTTGACCTAAAACTCTGATGAACGGCATTCTCTTTTTTAAATGTTAATGTGACAATATATTTCTTGTATGTATTTTGAGCAGAAGAAATCATGTTTTGGGGAGTATGTATGAGAGAAAGCATGTGATCTCAGAACAATACACGACTCTGTGCTTGCTGTCTTACCCTGCGATTAATAAATTGTAATAATCAACTGCTACGGTGTTTGAGATTTTTGCCGGGACCCTGGACATACACTGATACCTCTAGGTACATACACAAACACGTCTAGACACATGTTAACAACTCTAACTCATTCCAAGCAGGGAGGCATTTATGTAAATTACTTTGTGAATGCGCATCAGATTATTGATGTCGGGTACAGGAAATGGGTGGTACAGGAGCTGGCCCAGATTAGATTTTATTATAGCATGAGTGGAATTGGAACTGCTAACCTTGGACCATCTTAGCTGTACAGGACCACTGATATAAATTAGGTACCTCAAGTTAATGTTCGAAATGGGTCAAGTCTGGGCACTAGCTTTCTGAATTTACACCCAGACACGCAGATGAGCACGATGACGGAAACTTAAAGTTCAACACATCTACTATGAGTTCTTGACTCGTTCTCTCCTGAATGACTTTTCAGCATGCATTGGGACATTTGCATTACAGGTAGTGTTGTGTGGTGGGCACAAACTCCTGCTACGCCTTTTATAAACTCAAAGGGAACATCTATGGAAGGAACAGCTTTTTTTTTTATTCGATTAACAAATTGAATTCCACTTCAAAAGAATCTTACTATTTTCAAACCGACTTAGAGCAATAAAAGGGGAGAAAGTTCCTTAACTCTCAGATTGTTGAGGCTGTGGGCTGATGGTCATTGTGGACTGATGGTCATCGGGGGCTGATGGTCATTGTGGGCTGATGGTCATCGGGGGCTGATGGTCATCCGGGACTGATGGTCATCGGGGGCTGATGGTCATCGTGGGCTGATGGTCATCGGGAGCTGATGGTCATCGTGGGCTGATGGTCATCTGGAGCGGATGGTCATTGTGGGCTGACCGTCTGGTTCTCGGCGTCTGTTGGGGTGAAGATGTAAACCGCTGTCTACTCACGCCCTCCGCCACCGGGTTTGCCACCTGGCTTGGCACCAGTAACGTGCCAAGTAAGTAAGTCTTCATTAATATTTATGTTTTTAATTGCATAGTTAGCACACTGTTTTGCTGGTCTGGGGTTTAACATTTGGTCAATTTTAAGTGGTATTTGTAATTACGAGAACTTGGATAAAAGAGTTTGCATAATTTCCTGTGAATTAACCCGTTCAAGTTGGAGAGAAAAGTCCTCAAAGTTTTTCAACTGTGAAAAGAAAGATGTGCAATTCATTTAAACGCTATATTCAGTAGGCAATAGTACAAAGAAGATATTACATGTTTCCATTTTTTATTGATCCTTGAAAAATAAATGCCCACTGAATGTGTATGCCAGCAATGTTTCAAAAAAGCTGAGCAGGGGCAACAAAAGACTGTGTAACAAAAAATAACCTAATGGAACAGCAAACAACTAATTAGGTTAATTGGCAACAGGTCAATAACATGATTGGATGCTTCTTTCAGAAGTAAAGATGGGGAGGGTTCACCACTCTGTAAAAGACTCCAGGCAAACACTGCAACAATCTAATAACGTTTCTCAATGTAAAATAGCAATGGGTTTTGGGATCTGACCATTGATAAAAAGAGAAGGGGAAAATAACGAAAACCAACATTGGACTGCGGTGATCTTCTGGCCCTCTAGTGGCACTGCATTAAAAAAGAACCAATTCTGTGTTGGACATCACTCCATGGGCTTGGGAACCTTTCTGAAAACCATTGTCTGTTAACACAGTTAACACATTGATTCCGTTGTCTGATTTCATCTCTGATTCTTAAACGTTACATCTGAATATGACAATGTACAAAGTTTGGTGGCAAAGTTTAATAACTAGTATAACATGTATATCCTACTCTGAATATCCTTCACCTGTATTTTAATCACGCGTCACCTCAGTGTGGGTTATTGAAAAGTACATAACGGCGACTCTACTCTTTATTCCGGAAGTTCAAATTCATTTTCATTAATAATGCTAAAACGGGTTTTTGACTGACACTTGTTTGATTTGTCCATTTACGCTTTCCGTACCAGAGTACAACTATCAATTCCAACATGGCCGCGGTCAGGAGTGGGGTGACTCCAGGTTGTCTAATTCGATGTTTTTTTAGACCGGCTGGGAAACCAAATTTGAGCAACCATTCAGAGAGATGGAACCAGGTTTGACTTGTTCATGTCTCTGCTTTGGAATTAAGTTGTTTGACTGCCAGCGGGCAGTTAACTGCGATTCTACCAACACGACGTGCATGTACAGTATCTGTGACTTTGACCATGTTTAGCTAGCTGGCTAACTTTAGCTATCTACTGTAGATGTATTTATATCAAAGATCTAGATAGCCAACTACATGCCAAACGCCAGAATCGTTAGGATATACGTATACACAATTTGACCTCTTCAGTAGGTCAATGATTTACTGGAGTATGTATATTCATCTGATTTATGTATGTCATTCACGCTGTTTAAGTAACCAGCTATTTGTCATTCACGCTGTTGTCCCCGTTCTAAACAGAGGTTTCAACAGAGATCCCATCTTCACACAACGCTGGTAGAAGGCAGAGGTCCGTCGACTAGAGCTGTACTCACTCGTCGTCGCAATGGGAAATTCTTATTGGTCAGCGCTGTGCCAGTGAGGCACAACGGTTCTCAGGCGAGTCTGTGTCAGTCTATGGTGACTTGTCTGAACCTCTCACAAAGTAGTTTACAATAGAAAATGAGTTTGTAATTTCTCCCTATAAAATGTGTTGTAGAGTTTTCAGAAGGTATCATGCCCAGACATTAATGCTATCTACAAATGTACTTGGTAGGGAATCAACTAAATCGGGGGTCTCAAACCGGTTCCACGGAGGGCCGAGTGTCTGCAGGTTTTCACTCTCACCTTGTACTTGATTGATTAATTAAGTCTACCCTCATCTGGTTATTTAGGTCTGAACCTGGAACCAATTTACAGGAAAAAACTAAAACCTGCAGACACTCTGCCCTCTGTGGAACCGGTTTTAGACCCCTGAACTAAATGGATTGGAATTTCCCCCATTTTATTTTCCCCCAGTTTATTTTTTATAAGACTTGGTCGGAATGCGTCGCTCTAATATGCCGAAAACATTCAGCGTAAAATATAATAAAGTACATCTCTTTCAAAAGGCAGTGACAATGTACTTGTCTGAATGTGCTGTGATCATGCTGGCTCTTGGGCACTTGTACTAATGAGGTGTTGGGTGATCTGGCCTCGGCTCTTTAAAATGTCTGTGTTTTGTGTCTCTTTCAATAGACATTGACAATCTAAATAAACGATCGCAAAAAGACCCAAAGTAGACATTGTGCTTACCGGACGAATGGTTTTACAACTATTTTAAACATTGTGAACAAGGAACGTTCAAACGCTGGGAAACACATAAACCCGGATAAACGCGATCACACAAAAGCTTTAACTGATTTCATGGAGCCTTTCACCCATTCAACTAAAGTCTAGATGTGTATATCTCTAGATCCCAGGTGACACCGTGCCCACCGCGACTCCCGCGCTGGAAACCTCCCCGGGTCCGAGCCCGTTCATGGTCGACCCGGCCTCGGCGATCGCACAGCCAGCCGGCGAGCGGGCGTTGGAGGCTGCCCCAGTCGCGGCGGACCTCCTGCAGGGGCCGGGAGCAGAGCTGAGCCTGTCGGAGCTGGGCCTGGGGAGCGCCACGCCTGTTGGCCTGGTCCAGAACCTGCTGGAGTTCATGCACGTGGACATGGGAATGCCGTGGTGGGGAGCCATAGTCGCTGGTGAGGAACGCCCCCGTCCCCAGAACACCGCGAACAGGCCGGTCTCTCGAAGGGTGGCGCCCTATCCGGAGTGCCTGGTGGTCATACCCGTGGGTGTTCCTGTGTGTCCCCCGCAGGCACCGTGCTGGCCCGCATCATGGTGTTCCCGGTCATCGTGAAGGGCCAGAGGGAGGCGGCCAAGCTCAACAACGTCATGCCGGAGATGAACAAGCTCACCAACAAGATGAACGA